>WOGZ01000458.1:0-21369 GCA_009733775.1 Alectoria sarmentosa
TTTATTATATCGTCGTCGACTTCGTGCGAGAAAATTTGATAATGCGAAATAAAGAAAATAAACTTTGAAAGGTTTTAAAATCGTAATTTTTTATTCGATAATAATGTCGTTAAAGATTTAAATACTTTTAATAATAAACTTTCGAATGATATAATTAATATTATCTTAATTTGAATTGTATAAAAATAATGTGTGATTATTTCTTTCGATTCGCTAATTAAATAAATGTTTTAATTTCTTTTTTATATTCGTTATTATTGACGAAACGAATTATTATCTCGATGCGAACTGTTCGAATTTCAATTATCGTAAGTGATTTAATTTAAAAATACGATATTTTAATAATTTTTATGTTTTGATAAAGTTTTTATTAACACGATTTTTTAAATTCGATAATTAATACGAATAAAATAAATAAAATAACTTAATTGTAATGTTAAAATTAATATAAAACTATATTATATAAATATATTAAATAAGACAATTAAGTGAATAGAAAATATATATATATAAAAAAGACATTTATATAAAAATAAATGTCTTTATTAAATCACGTTAAATTCAATCGAATAATGTTAAAAAACTGTAATATTAAAGAGAAGTTAGTTTTATTAAAAATATAAAATACGCTCGTAACGATATATAAGTTTCTAAATCACGTTAAGGTCGATAAAGGCGATAAGATTAAATAATATATTAAAATATATAAAATACGCTCGTAATAAATGCGATAAATAATTTTATATTATTTTATTATTTTAAAAAGTTTTATATTAAAAAAGTTATAAATGAAAATAAATATATTAAAACTTAAATCGTTACTATCGAAGATTAAAAATTTATATTTTTGAAAACAAATGCGTTCATTTATTTTTTCTTAATTCGATAAAAAAGATCTTTTTTAATTTATATACATTTATTTATAAGATTTCAAAAAAAATCAAAATTTATTTATCGCTTTAATAAATTTGTTCGAGCGTAAATCTTAAAATTATAATTTAATTAATTTCGTTTTTATGTTTTAATTTTTGATCGTTAAACGCATCGCTTAAAATAATTTAATTAATTTTAAAAACATTAATAAAAACGAAAAAAATGAATTTAAATTTAAAAGTTATTTTTGAAAAATTAAGATTTTAAAGATTTAAGCTTTCAAGTTTTAAAATAATTTGTTATTAATATTAACGTCGATGGTTTTTTTCGTTTTTAAAAAGATTTTCGAATTTCGAATTAAAACGTTAACGCGTCGATTTAAGTTTTTAGATTTATAAATAATTTGAAAATTAAAATTGAAAAGACATTTAAATTAATGCGTTTAATAACGATTAAAGAAATTAATAATTATAAAATATTCGAAATTTTTATAATCGAAAAAGATAATAATAAATTATTTAATGCTTTTTAATTTTAATTATTATAATTTAAAAACGCGAATAATAATTAAAAGTTTTATATCATAAATTTCATAATTGCATTTCGCAGAGAGCATTTTAATTAAAAAAGAAATAATTAATTTAAATTTTTTATCTTTATTATATTAAAATATAATATTTACGATTATATAATTTAAAATATTAGTTTTTATCACGATTTATTTTTTCGAATTAAAATAAAATAAAATAAACGTCGAAATAAAGACGATTTTGAAATCATCGAAAAATTCTAATATTCAAAAACTCTTTTAAAAAAATAATTCTTTTAAATTAATTGAATTAAAAATTTTACAAAGTTAAAAAAAAAATTCGAATAAAACGTCGATTGAAATTAATAAAATTTAAGAAATTTTAAACGTTTTAAATCGTTTTAATTGTGAATTAATTAAATATAATCAAAAAAAAATTATATTTGATTAAACGATTTTAATAATAATAATTAAATCGAGATATTTAATTTTAATCATTTTAAATAAAGCTTTTTATACGTCGATTTAAAGTTTTGTTTCTCGAAAGCGTGTTAAAATAAAACGCATATATTCAATCTTATTTTTATTTTTATTATAAATTAAAATATCGTTAATATAAACGACATAAAAATTATTAAAATATTTTTATAATATATTATTAATATAATTTTAAAAAGTGAAAAGTGCGTCGCATAATTCGAAATTTATAATTAAAAACTTATAAAAATCTTATCGAATGCGAAAACCCATTTTTAATTTTTCATTTTCGATTATTTATAATTTATTAAACGTGATTATAATATTAAAAATTATATAAATTTTGATTTAATAAATACGCGAAAAGATTTTTTGAATTAAAAATAAGAAATATCGATTTTTAATGATGATAACGTTAGAAATATAATAATTTATATAAAAACGATTTTTTTTATCAAGTTTTCGCGTAAAGAAAACGAATAATGTTATTAAAAAAAATCTAAACGAATAAATTCTTCAATAAAATTATCATCGAGATATTTTTTAATATTTTAAATTCATTTTAAAATATGTTATACATAAAGTTAAATTTGACTTTTTATTAAATATTAATAAAATTTTATAATCGCTCAAACGATAAAAAGAAAATTTATCAATTTTCGTACGAAAAAACATATTAAAAAAATTATGATATAAAAAAAAAAAATTTATTTAAAATCTTTTTGATATCGTAAATATTTATCGTAAATAATTAAATTTAAAATTCTTTGATAAATTAAATAAAAAAAACGACGTTAATTATATACATTTTTAAATTTTTTGAAATTGACAATTCTTAAATATAATTATGAAAAAGTTTTTGAAATTCTTCAATGATAATTTTAAGAATTTTCGGTTTAAAATATATTAAATATTCAATTCGACGTCGTTTTATTTTGCGTTATATTTTTTTTTTTAAAAGCGAAACGTTAAAAAAAGAAGGTTTTGAAGATAATTTTATAAAATTTATAAAAAATATCATTAAAATTGATTTTTCATCTTCGATTTTCGATTAATAAATTAACGTATTTTTTTCGAAAGAAAATTGAATCGAGACGAAATATCTTTTTATCTAATTTAATTTTATAATCATATCGAAATTTGAAAAAATGATAATAAAAAATTTAATCATCATAAATGTTTTAAATCGTTTTGATATTTAAAATGAAATTATTGTAAAATGAAATATAAATTTAAATTGAATAAATTAATTATCGAATTTTTAAAAATTTCGAAAGATTTTAAATGAGATCAAAATTCTTTTATTGATTCGCGCATAAAAATAATTAATGAAAATTTCAACATTAACATTAATGTTAAATATATTTTTAATTAAATATAAAATGTGAATTAAATTAAAATATATAAATAAATAAAATGTTTTTTTAGAATTAAGCTTCGATTGTTTAATATAATGTGATAACAATATTATTAAAATTCATTTTATGCGTCTTTGAGCGCGATTATATTTAAAGATTATTTATTTTTTAAATCGAAAATGTTTAAGATTATAAAGAAAGCGTTTATTAAACGTAATAAAATTTTACGTTTTTTAACGATTTTTTTTAAAAAACAATTAACGATAATGTGATTTATATATTTATTATAAAGATAAAAATTATTATTATAATAACGTTTACGTTTTATTTCATTAATGATTTTATGAAAATCGATAAAACGAAAGATTTGATTAATAATAAAAAGATTTATAATTATAATATTATCGTTAATATTATAATTAATTAAAACATTAATAAAAGTTAAGATAATAATAATAATATTGAAACGTAATTTCTTAAAAACGTAAAAACTCATTTATCGTTTTATATTATTTATTCGTTAAAAAGTTTTTTAAGCTTCGTAAAGAATAACGAGTTTATATTAATTAAAATTAAAAAAAATCGAAGTTCGTTATTAAGTCTTTCTTTAAAAACGAAGCGTTAATTAATTTTATCGAAATTGATGTTATAAATTGATGTTTCGAAATCGATTAAATAATAATAATAAAAAACGATATATTTATTTAAATTTTTAAATACAACGTTATATAATTATCTTTCTATCAAAATTATTAAAACTTAATTTCATATATTTATAAAATTAAATCAAAATGCGAATAATAATTTTATCATCAAATTTAATAAAAAAAAGAATTCGTTTAATGATTTTTTTTAAAACGTTTTACGATATAAACGAGACGTTTTATTTCGATAAAATGTTAATTCGCATTATTTAAAATCTAACTTTAGAAATATAAAAAAATGCTTTTAAGATAATAAAGTTTTTTTATATAATTCATAATTGAATTTTTTTAAAAATCGTTTAAAGATTTTAAAGAAATTTAAATTATTGAAAATAGAAAATAATTTAAAGCGAAAATTTGAAAATTTAAATATAACTTATAATTTTTTAAAACGATAATAAATTTCGTCGAATTGTATTTACTCACGTTCGATTTAAATTTATTATTAATTTATTTCGAATTATAAAACGCGTATTTGATTTTCGTTAATTTTATTATTTTCAATTATTATAAATTAAGCATAAAAAAATAAAAATTTATTCGAAATTGATTTCAACGATTTATTAATTTTTTTTTATATTTTTAAAAATCAATTTAACATTAAATAAAACATTTTTAATTAAGATTGTTTTCGATATTTATAAAATTAAAAAATAATTTATTAAATTAAATTAATAATGCGCTAATAAAAACGTTTAAAAAACTCTTAAATATATTTATTATTATTATTAATATATTAAAAATATCAAAAATGAAAATATCAAAAATGAAAATATTAAAATATTAAAAATATTATTAATCGAAAATAATAACAATAAAAATAAATATTCGTAATATTACGAACGGGAAATTTAATAATATTTATATTTAAAATAATATTTCGTAATTATAAATTAAATATATCGTATAAAACGAACGCAAAAAAAAAACTTTTTACGTTTAAATATTCTTCGTAATTCGAGCGTTAAATTAAATGCGATTAACGCGATATTTTATTAATTAAGTTAAAACGAATTTAATCGTTTTAAATTAAGATTTGAGTAATTTGAGTGAAAATGATATTCGAATAATTAAGATGAATATAACTTAAAATCTTTTATAAAAACGTGTTTTCGAATCGTGATAAAGGTTTACAATATAAAGTTATTATTTATTATACGTATTTTCGAAATATAACATTTAAAATTAATCAAAATATTTATTAAAAATTCAATTAAATTTTTCACAAATTAAATTTTTTTTAATTATTTTATAATAATAAAATAATTAAATCGAAGATAAATACGTTAAACGATTTTTTATTAAATTCAATTTTTATAATACATATAAATCGAGAAAATAAAGCATAAAATTAAATAATTTAATTCGTCGATTCGATAGTTTTTTAAAAAATGACATTGATAATAAAAAATAATATTAACATTAAACGTTTTTGAAAATAAGATATTTCAATATAAAAATATAATAAACGTTAAATCTCGCGCTTTTGCTTTTAAACGAAATCTCTTAAATAATTTATAATTTAATAATTATAATTTACGATTTAAATAAAAAAAACATCGACGATAAAAAATTATTAAAAAAATTATCGTCGATTATTTCGAAATCATTTATCGAAAAATAAATAAAAGAATTAATAAATGATTTTATTATCGAATCGAACATCGTATTAAAAGTGAAAGATTTATATATAAAAAAATGAAAGTCTTTAATAAATCATTTATGCGAAAAATATCGAGCAAAGAAGAATTCTTTAAAATTTAATTAAAAAATCTTCGATTGAAATTTAAAAATTGTTAATTAAAGAATGATTTTTGATATTTACGAAAACGATTATATATATAAGAAGATGCGAAACTTAAAAATATAAATAATTAAGTTTATATATAATTCGTTATTAAACGATTATATAAAACGTATTATTATATATAATAAAATTAATATTTATTATTATTAACTCGAAATAATAAACATTATTTTCAAATTTATAAATAATTATTATATTTATAAACGATTTAAAAATTATAAAGAGAATAAATATAAACTTTTTAAATCTTTTCTCGTATTAAATAAATATAAAACATTTTCGTTATTTATTTGCAATAGATATAATAAAGATTATTAATATATTATAATTATTATAAATTAATTAAGAAAAAAGAAAAATTTCGTATTTTTATCTTCTTTTAACGTGAAAATAATAATATAAATCTTTTTCGAATAAATTTGAAAAGAAAAATAATATTCGTTAATTATTAATTTTAATCGAAATACGTAATTTAATATTCATTTTTGATAAATATTATGTGCGAAAATTAATATAAAATTAAAATCTTTTATTGCATTTCACTTAAAAATTAACGATTAAACGCGAAACGTAGATTTCGCTTTAAAATAATATTTTCGCGCGTACGTAAATTATAATTAAAAAAATTGAATAAATTTTATATTTATTATAAAATTTGAAATTAATTAAATTAAAAGCGTTTTTATAAAAATTATTTCTTTTTTAATTATAAAAAAATATATATTTCGTTTTAATGTTAAATTTTTTATATTATAAAATATTAACGTTATACAACTTTATAGAAAAAATTGAAAAAATGAGAATTCATTTTCGATAAAAACTTATTTAAGCTCGAGACATTTAAGAGAAATAAGTAAATCGACGTCGTTTATTATTATTTGAATTACGATTTAACGATTTAATTATATTAAATTATCGAAACATTAAAATTACGAAATTTAATAAATCTTTATATTAAAAAAATATAAAATCGTTTAAAATGATATAAGCAATTAATAATTCGATATATAAATTTAATTTGTTTAATTGAATGAAAAAAGTTTTTCAATTTTTCTTTTTTAATTATTATATAATATTATCGATGATTTTTTATTTAATGAAAAATAATTCTTCTTTTTTTATATATATATAAACGAAAAAAAAACGAATTATTTAACGAAAAAGATTCTCGACTTTAAAATAAATAAAAAATAAAAATATTTTATAATAAAATTTAAAAATTATTTGATATATAAAATTGAATATATAAATTATAATAATAACGATGATTTATTCACGTAACAATTTTCATAAATGTTATCAATTATTCAAATTTAATAACAAATTTTTATTATAAATATTTAAATCACGATAATTCACATTCGTTTTTTAAAGATTTTTACGATTGAAAATCTTTTTTTACGTTATTAATATTTTATTGCGTTTATAAAATAAGAGAATTTAATTCTTTTCAATTTATGAAATCGTGAAAATGAATAAATTATAAAAGAGTGCGAACATCGTTATCATTATTGCACGATAAATCTCTTTTAACTTAAAAAACTTATAATAAAAAAAATTAAAAAGTGCAACATAAAACATTTTTTATTTACGATTACTTTTCGACTTTTCTTAATTATAAAAATGTTTATATTTTTAAAAAAGAGATAATTATAATTCGAGATTAACAATTTTTAAATCGATATTGCGAATTATTATAAATCAAGATTAATTTTATAACTTAATTTTACATTAACGTCTTAAATTATAATTTAATCTTTTATTTTTATATATATATATATATACTTAAAATCTCATAATTAAAATTTCATTAAAATTACGTTTAAATATTAATATAAATTTTACGTATAATTTTTAATCTTATTTAATTATTTAATTGCGACGAGTATAATAATTATAATAATTATAATAATTATTTAATTATTTAATTATTTAATTACATAATTATAATAATAACACGTTTATAATAAATTATAATCGCTATAATAATTATCTAATTATTTAATTATAAAATTGTAATAATTATACGATTACGATAATTATTTAATATTAATAATTATAATATAATAATAACGAATAATAAATTCGACGATTATAAAAATTATGTCGACTTTAAATAATAAATAAATTATGTACGATTTTAAATTTATACGATTTTACATTTATATATTACGATATTTATTTTATTTATATATAAACGATTATTGCGACGAAAGTTTAATGAAACGATTATTAAACGAAAGTCTTTATTAAAAATTTAACTAAAAGTTATAAAGAAAAAATAGTTAATTAATAAAAGATATATTCAATTTTAAGAAAATTAGAAAATTATTTTAAGTATAAAATGAAATAAAAAAAGATAATTAAAATTTTATTTAATACAATATAAACGATAATTAATTTAATAACGTAAAAATATAATTAAAATTTATTATAAACGATATTTAAATAAACTACGATAGAAAGATTATATATTATTCGATTAAGTTAATTATTAACTTATAATAAAACATTTATTATTTATTACTTTTTTAATTTTTAATTTTTTATACGTCGTTATTATTATATTAAATAATAACGATAATATATAAAATCTCGACTCGTTTATTATTAATATAATACATTTTTATATCATTTTTTCAAATAACAAAATCGATATTAATTGTTAACGATTATATATTAATTTAATATTTAAACGAATACGTAATTTCTTTTATTTATAACATAAATTTCTTTAAAATTTCTTTAACGAAATTTTGAAATTTTATTATCGTCGTTAATAATTTTATGCGATAATATATATATATATAATATTTTATAAAAAACTATACTCGAGTTTTTATTAAAATATATACGATATTTATATAAAATTAAACGTTTATAACTCGATTCGATTAAAAAGATTTATTTAATTTTATTATTTAACTTTTACGATTTTTTTTCTATTTAAAAACTAAAAATTAAATTAATATTAAGTATATAAATGTTTTAATAACGATTATAACGTTAATATTTTATAAAATTACGTTGCTTTTAAATATTTAAAACGATAAAGCATTATAGCATCGACGTTATTATCGAATATTATTTTGAAATATATTATTACATTGCGCAATAAAGCGAGATAAAACGAAATATAAAATATTAAATCTTATTTTACTTTATAACGAGTTTTCAACGAAATGAGATAAAATTGAAATAAGTTTTTTTTTTGAAAATAGCGAAATATATTTCGTTATTTCGATAACTTATAAATACTTTTTATTAAATTTAATATTACGTATATAAAAATGCGTGATTAAAATTTTATATTAAAGTTTTTAAATTAAAATTAGATTTTAAAAAATATATTTTTTTAAAATTATAATCAGAAAAAAATTAGAATTATTTATTAAATCGTTATAAAAATAAATTTCTTAAATTAATTCAATTAAAAAGCGTAATAAAATAACGAAATATATTTTAAAATCTCGACGTTGAAATAAAACGAAATAAGGTTTTTACAAATTTTGAAATTTTATTTTGATATCTTATTTTAATTTCGTTTTACTTCGTTTCTTCGTCGAGATATTTTATTTCGTTATATAAAACATATATTATTATCGTTATTATTACGTTAGCGCTTTAGTTTCTTAAATTATTTTAATTATTAATTATAAATTGCAAAAATACAAAATAAATTATAAATATATATCTTCGATTTTCGTAACGTTAAAATATGATTTTTTAAAAAATAAAAAGATATTATAAGCGTATATTATATATTTCATAAAATTTACATTTTTAATATTATTATTTTTTAACATTTTTCAATTAAGCTTAACGTGTTTTAATAAAATAATATAAAATTATTTTAAAAGTTTTTATATATATATATATTTTCTCTTTATTTAATTATTTAATTTGATATATTTATATAACTTAACTTTATATTAATTTTAATTCATTAAAATAATTTAACTTTATATCGATTTTAATAATACGATATATATTTATTAAAAAGCGTAAAATCTCGATTTAAGTTTCAACGTGTTCGTTATTAAATTATAATTGAAAAAAAAACTTCGTATAATTATTACTTAAATCTTTCATTTAATTTTTAATAAAATAAATTAATATATAATTTACAAATTTATAATTAATCGTGAATAAAGTTATAAACGCGTAAATATATTATATATAAAAAATTAAATTAAAGATATTTTATAAACAACATAAAATAAAGAAATTTAATTAAGTTGAAATTTAAGTTTTTTATATTAAAATTATAAATTAATTAATAATAAATTTAATAGCGACGTATAAACGAATTTACGTTTAATTGTTACGATTCGAAAACACGTTTTTATTAAAAATTCTAAATCATGTTCATCTCAATTATTCGAATATTATTTTTAGTCGAATTATTCAAATGTTAATTTGAAACGATTAAATTCGTTTCATTTTAATTAATTGAATATCGCGTTAATTATATTCGATTTAACGTTCGAATTACGAAAAATATTTAAACGCAAAAAGTTTTCTTTTTTCTTTTTTCTCTTTACGTTCGTTTTATATAATATATTTAATTTATAATTATTAAATATTATTTCAATCACAAGATAATTTAAATTTTTATTATAATATTACGAACGTTTATTTTTATTATTATCATTTTTCGATCGATAATATTTTTAACATTTTCGAAACATTATTAACAATAATGAATATGTTTAAAAATCTTTCAAACGTCTTTATTAACGCATTTTCAATTTAATTCAATAATTCATTTTTTAATTTCATAAACATCTAAAAAATCTTAATCGAAAATGTTTTATTTAATATTAAATTGATTTTTAAAAATTTAAAAAAATTTAATAAATTTTTAAAATCAATTTCGAATAAATTCTCGTCTTTTTTTATATTTAATTTTTAAGATTTAAAAATAACAAAATAAACGAAAATCAAATACGCGCTTTATAATTCGAAATAAATTAAATATAAACTTAAATCGAACGCGAGTAAATGAAACTCGATAAAAGTTATTATTATTTCGAAAAATTATAAATTATATTCGAATTTTCGAATTCTCGTTTTAAATCAATTTTTATCTTTAACAATTTTCATTTTTTCAAAATTTTTAAACGATTTTCGAAGACTTTTAATTTTAAATTATATGAAATAAATCTCGTTGTTTTAAAAACATTTTTTTATGTTTTTAAAATCAAACTTTATAATAACGCGAATTAATAATTTATTTAAATTAAATTATTCGTTTATATCGTGAAGCGTTTGAAAAAAAAAAAAATTAAACGAATTCTTTTTTTTATTAAATTTGAGAACGAAATTATTATTCGCATTTTAATTTAATTTCATAAATATATAAAACTAATTTTTTACGATCTCGATCGAAAAGCGATTATTTAACGTTATATTTAAAAATTTAAATAAATAAATCGTTTTTTTCATTATTTTACATCGTTTATAATAATGATATTTTTTTTGTTTTTTTTGTTTTTTTTTTAATTTCGATATAATTATAAAGTTAAATTAAATAAAAAAACATTACGTTTCGATTCAATTTTCTTTTCAAAAAAAGAAGTTAATTTATTAATCGAAATTCAAAAACGAGAAATTAATTTTGATGATTCTTTAAAAAGATTTTATTGAATTTTTTTCAAAAATTTTCATTTTCAGCGCCTCGCTTTTTAAAAAAGAATTTTTTTAAAAAAAGATTTACGATATAAAATAAAACGACGTCGAATTAAATATTTAAAAGATTTCAAAACGAAAATTCTTAAAATCATTATTTAAAAATTTAAAAAACCTTTTTATAATCGTATTTAAGAGTTATTAACGTTAAAAATTTTTAAAATTTATATAATTAACGTCGTCTCTTTTGCTCAATTTATTAAAAACTCTTAAATTCAATTTTTTATAACGAATATATACGATATCGAGAAGACTTTAAATGAGATTTTTTTTTTAATTTTTTTTATTATCGTATTTTCAAAATATTACGATTTTCTCGATATTTTCTTTATACGAAAATCGATGATTTTTCTTTTTATTATCTTAATGATTATAAAATTTTATTAATATTTAATAAAAAATCAAACTTTAATTTTATATATAACATATTTTAAAATAAAATTAAAATATTAAATAAAAAATTTAATTATAATTTTATTAAAAATCGTTCGCGATTAATTTTATTATAAAATCAAATCAATTAATTATAATAAATCATTTAAATATAAGTTTTTTAAATATATACGCATTATTATCGATATTATAAACGCATTTTACGTTAAAAATCTCATAATTAAAAAATTTATAATATGAAAATTATTTAAAAAAGATTTTAACGACTTTCAATTCGACATTAATAAAATCTTTAATAATAATTTAAAAAACATTTTATTTATATTTTAAACAAGCTTAAAAATTTTATAAATTAATTTCGAAAGCATATTTTAAACATTATCATAAAACGATTTTCATAAATTTTATAATCGATAACATATATTTCGAGTTTTTTTATTAATTATATAAATTTTTATATATATTTATTAATCGTATTTTAATAATATTTTGATGTGCATTTAATAAATGTAAAAAATAATTTTAATATATTTTTCGAATTTTCACTTTTTTTATTCACAATTTATATTAATTCGATTCGAACTTTTAGTAACAAAAACTTTAAAATTCGAAATAAATTAAATCGAACTTTTCGCTTATTTCGATAAAAAGTTAAAAGTTTCTTTTTCTTTTTTCGAGTTTAATTTTTATAAAAATTCGAATTTAAAAAAAAAAATACTATTACGATTCGAAAACACGTTTTTATCAAAAATTTTAAATTATATTTATTTTAATTATTTAAATTTCAATTTAAAATAATTAAGTTCGTTTTATTTTAATTAATTAAATATCGCGTTAATCACATTTCATTTAACGTTTAAATTACGAAGAATATTTAAGCGCAAAAAATACTATTTTTTCTCTCTTCTCGTTACGTTCTTTTTATATAATATATTTAATTTATAATTATTAAATATTATTTTAAATATAATATTTCTCAAATTTACGTTTTTAATATTAATTATTATATATTAATTATAAAATAACAAAGTTAAATCTTTAATAAAAAAAGATATTAAAATAATAACGTTTTTAATAAATTATAAATTATGCACTTTTTAAAGCGTTTATCGCGTTTTTTAATAAAATAATACACTTATTTAAGTAATTATATATAAATAATATATATAATAATATATAATCGAGCTATAATTCGTGAATAAAACGAAAGTTAATTTTATTAAAATTATATTTTATGAATATATGCTAAAAGCGCGAGCTTTTTAATAGTAAAAAGCTTAAAAAATTTTATAAATTACGATTATATTCGTTTTTTTTACGTTCGAAAAAGACTTTTAAAATTTCTCTTTTTCTTTAAAAACTCTTCGAGAACTTTTATCGAAGAAGTTATCGAAGTAAGTTTAAAGTTTTAATACGTGATATATAATATATAAGATTTCGAACTTGCTTTAATAACTTTTTCGATAAAAACTCTCGAAAAACTTTAAAGAAAAAGAAAAGTTTAAAAAAATATCTTATTTATTATAAAAGTTTTAATGTATTTAATTAGATTTTATGAAAATAACATTATTCGAAAGCGCGTATTTAAATTTATTTATTTATTTCATTATTTTATAATATATAACACGAAAGAAATAAAAAAGAATAAAAAATAAAAAGTTAACGTTCGAGATTTAATTTTATAATATAATTTATTTAAAACGTGTTCGCGTTTAAATCGAAAATAAAGAAATAAAATGTGTTTTAACTTTAAAATCGTAAATTGTAAAGATTTGAATAATAAAATCTTGTTTTAAATATATAAAACATTTTTTTATACAACTTTTAATTATAAAAAAATAGCAGCTTTTTATTTAATATATCGCAAAAAAAGTAACTTTATTAAAGTAAAATTATCGAGCATTTTTTAAATAAAGTATAATTGTTTAAGTTTACTATTATTTAAACTTATTTATTAAATAATAAATTCGCTTATATCGTTTATATAAAGTATTTATATAAAATATATAAATTTAATAAATAATTATAAAAGTAATATTTTTAAGTTAATCGATATCGATATAAAGTTTATAGAAATTCGATAATTGTTTAAGCTTAATTTCGAGGTTTTTTTTGTTTTATATAAATTAAATTATAATCTTTTTTATACTTTTCTTTTTATATTATTTAAATGCGATTATTATTATAATTATAATTATAATTTAATATTATTAAAACTATTCGATTATTAATTATTTCGCCTCGCAATTTATTTTTGTAATAAATTATAAACTCGATTATTTTATTTATTAAATAATTATTAAATAAGTTATCGCTATCGTTTTAATAAAACGAGATATAATATTCATATATTAAGAAACGACGTTATTAAACTATTATATCGTTAAATAAAATTCGAATTCGTTAAATGAAAAATTCGTAGCATTTATTAAAAAAGATAAAAGATAAATGTTAAAAATCGATATAATTAATTTAAATAAGTCGTTATTAAAATATTCATATATTAAATTATTTATTTTAAAAGCTTACAATTATAATAATTAAATTTAGATTTATAAAATGTTTTTGATTAAACGTGATATATGAGACATTGTGAAAAAAAATAAAAAATGTTTAAACAATTATAAGAAAAAATATAATTAAATGTTTATAAATTATTAATTAATAATTATATTAATTATTAATATAAAAGAAAAGTAATAAAGTTATATAAATAATATAAATTTATTTATGAACATTTAAGACGAATTAAAACGATTTTATAAAATGAATAATAAAAAACGATTATTATTTATATTATAATAATTTTTCGATTATATCAAAAGTAGCGATAAATTAATCGATTAAATAACGATAACTTTAAAGTAATTAAACGACGAAATTTATAATTTTATATCGAATTTAAAATTATCGAACATATATTATATAACGATAATCGTAAATATATATTAAAAAAACGAATACGATATAACGAAGCATATTTTAAATTAAGTCGATATTTTTATTATAATATTAACTTTAAAATAATTTTATACGATAAAATAAAATATTAAACGTAAAAATAATTTAAACATTATTAATATAAAAAAAAATTGTGATAATAAATAAAATTAAAGAAATTGCTCGAAAGATAATAATTTCGTAAATGTTAAATGCTTTAAATGTGATAAAAAAGATGATTATAAATCGAATTATTTTAATTTCAAGAAAAAATAAAGTCGCTATCGTAGCGAAAAAAGAAAATAATAATGTAAAAAACGTGTTTAAATAATTACTCATCGTAAATATATTACGATTTTTTTTAAATAAATTATCGATTCGAAAATTACACGTTATATAATATTTTAAAAAAATTTATTTATATAAAGCGAAAAGATATAAAAAATTTTAACTTAAAATTTTTCGATCGTTTCGACTTTTTTTTTCAAAAATTTATATTTTAATAATTTATTTATAAAGTATTATAATTTTTAAAATATTTCGCTAGCGTAAAATTTTTTTTTTTTTTTTAAAATTAATATTATATAATAAATATATTAAATACTTAATAAAAGCGTAAGATTTTTTATATCTTTTAAAATAATATCGAAAGATTTAACTTTTATTTATATTATATATTATATCTTTTCGCTTTATATTTACTTATTAATATAATTTATTATAATAAAGTAACAAAGTTCGATAATTAAAACGAATTATTATATAAAAATATAAACGATATTTATATATAAGTCGATCGTTGAACACAAATTTTAAAAAATATATTTTATATATTAAATATAAAAATTAGTTTATTATTTATTATCGCTTTTGATAAATATAAATTTATAATATACTTCGATGATTAAATAATACGAGTTATTAATAGAAAACGAATAATGTCGTCGCTCATAATTATGTGAAAAATGATTTTTATAAATTAACGAATTATAATTTCGATAAAGCATTTATAATAAACGATTAAACGATCGTAATTATTACGAAAATTTTATTTAAACGTAAACATTTTATTTTTATAATATTTAAATTAATATATTAATAATTTAATTATTTGAAAGTATATAAATTGAAAATTTTACATTTTTACATTGATAAAGTGAATCGCTTTAAGACTTTAAAAGATTTTAATAATGATATATATAATATTACGAAAATAATCAAAATTATTAATAAAAAGTCTTATATAAAAATTATGATATTTGAAATAAAAATGTATATCGATTTTTAAAACAATTTTTTTATCGATAATATTATACGAGAATAAGTGTTTTTTATGTCGTTTATTAATAAAATAATTAAATGAGCGATAATACGATTTATCGTATTCAAAATCGAAATTCATAATTTTCTAATTCACGAAATTAAACATTTATTAATTAAAAATAAAAAGTTAATAATGTGTATTTATATTAATAATGCATTAAAATATAAAATTATCGAAAAGAAATTACGCAACATAAATGTTTTTATAGAAATTAATTTTATTGATATCGCATATTAAAATGAAATTTCGAAAGAATTTAATAAAATAACTTATAATTATTAAAAAAAAGATTTGTAATTTCGTTTATTAAATAATAATAATAATGAAAAAATATCTTCTTTTACAATTAATAAAATCTCGAAGATCTTAAATATTATTATGATAAGTCATGAGATTTAAAAGATTTAATAAGATAAAGTTAATGCGATTAATGTAATTTTAACACACATACATATTTGCTTCGCTACACACATAAATTTTTATATAAAATATTAACATATTAAATTTATAAATTACTTATTATTAATTTCGTGACAAAATAATAATAACATTTATATATTAAATGTTTACTTAAACGTTATATATAAAGTTTATATCAAAATATAATAATATAACGCTTTGAATCGAATCTCTTATATATTTACTATCATCGAATATCTTTTAATATATCGTTTAAATCGATTTTTTTCATAAATTTGTCGATATTATAATGATTTCACTTATTAAAAATTAAAAACAATAATAAAACATTGATCAATTAAACGTGTTTAATTAATTTAATTTATCAAATATTATTTTCGCATTATTTACGAATATAAAAATCGATTAATTAATAAATATAATAAAAACTTTAATTATTCGAATGAATATTATAAAGATTATATTTAAATTTATTACATTCATTTCGCTTGATTCGCTTACTCCGCAATCGCAATTCACTTAATTAATTATCGTTCAAAAAAATAAACGATAAAGATTTAAAAATATCGAATATTTTAATAATATCGACGATATATATATATTCGTGAATCGTTTATTCAACATAATTATTAATAAAGAAGTTAAATTAATATAAATCAACTTAATAACATTATTTAAAAATAAAACATTCAATTAATATTATTACGAGTTATTAAACGTTATCAAATAAGCTTTTAATATAAATGCGCTATTGAATTTATAATATCAAACACTTATCGAGCGATTTAAGCTTAATTATTTTAAATTCATAACTCAATTAAAAGCATATCAATATATACGAAAAGATACATTTAATAAAAAGAACGTTATTATTTATATTCAAGACATTATAAAAATCACGAAAGATCTTAAATGAAATCAACAAAACGATTTTATAACAGTTTCTCATTATTTCGAGTTGAACTTATAACGAGATTTAAACTTATCTGATATAAATTTTACATAATTCATCAAATAGATATAATTACGTCAAAAAGTTTAATATTAAATTTATGTTATATACGATTTAAAATTACGTTTATTTGATTTTTATTTATAATTATGTGAATAATAACCTCATTAATAGCAATAATATCGTTTATTTATAAAATTTTCACAATAATTATATTTATCGAAATCTTCGTAATAGTTATATTTAATTAAATTATAACAAGTTTATTAAAATGAAAAAGAGAAGAATTAAATTTATAATTTATTCATAAACAATTATTATGCGACATTTACAAATTATTTCTTAATATATATATCACGTCGCTATAAAAATATATATAATAATAAAAGAAACGAGATTATAATTTATTAAATCTTTGCAAACGAGAATTATAAATACATTTATAAAAAATACACTTATTATCATTAACACATTATTATTAAATCCTTTAATTGATTAAAATATCGACGTTAAATTAGCATTTAATTCGATTAAATCTCGAACATAATGTTATTCGATTACTTTCATAAATGAATAAATGTAACGAAGAATTTGAAGAATTCATATTTATCAAATTTGCGTTCGAAGAATGCGGCTTTAAATTTATTAATTTTAATTATTATTCTCACTTTATATGTATATATGATTTATCTTAATTTAATAAAACACAATATTATTATATTCACCTTACTGTCGTTATCTCGCTATCGTCATTACTTAATTTTGAAAATATAACTTTTTCTATTTTTTATAAATACTTGTTATGATATATTATAAAATTTAAAAAATTTAATAAAATAAAATTAATGCGATTAATGCGATTTTAACATATATATATATTTGCTTAATTATACATATAAATTTTTATATAAAATATCAGCACATTAAATATATAAGTTATTTATTATTAATTTCGTGATAAATATTATATCAAATAAACGTCGAATAATTAAAGTTTCGATTTTTTAAATCGAGTTTAATTCGATCTTAAATGTTATTATTATAAATTTTACATTTATTTTTATATTAAAAAACAATATATAACGCTTTATAAAATTTATAATCGTATTTATTAAATCGTCGCGTATTCGTAAAACGAACATTTATATAAAATTCGATAAAAATTTTAATTTAAATCGAAAAAAATTAAATATATATTATTAAAATTAATATAAAGTTAAATTATATAAATGTATTAAATAAGACAATTAAGTGAGAAGAAAATATATATATAAAAAAAACATTTATAGAAAAATAAATGTTTTATTAAAACACGTTAAACTCAATTAAATAAGGTTAAAAAAATGAAATATTAAAGAAAAGCTAATTTTATTAAAAATATAAAATACGCTTATAGCATTATTTTTTTCTCAAAAAACGATATTTCAGCCCTATAAAAATCGAAGATGTTTATTTATAACTTGTTTTAAGTTTTCGTAATTCATAATTTATAATAAACGCAATCGAAGAAAGTTATCGAGATAATATTATAATAATAATAATAATATTATATTTCAAAATAATAATTAATAGTAACGTCGATATTATAATGTTTTATTAATTTCAATATTTAAAAATAATGTAATTTAATTGAAAATTAATGTTATAATCGTCGTTAAAGCATTTAAATATACGATATCGATTTAATATTTATAATTTAAGCGAAGAAAAAATCGCAGAAATTAAGCGATATAATTAAATAAAATTTTTCGAATCGAATCGAATTATAAACGTTAAATCTTATTTGAACGTTATATATATTTTGATAATGTTTTGCGAAATTCTTTTACGAAATATTATTTATATAATATTAAATAACGTTAATAATAACGACGACGAGATGTTAAAATGTCGTTAAAAAACTTCGTAAAACGTTTATAATGTGAATAAAAGAAACGACGTATTCGTTTAAATCTTAAATCGTATATCGCCGTCGTCGATCGATATCGATTTTTGAAAAAACGTGAAAACGCATCTTTATAATAATAAACGAATCGAAAATGTTTATAATATTATTTAATATAATAATAACAGTAATAAAAAAAAATAAAAATAAAAAATGAATTTTTTTTATAAGTTAATCGCCAGCTTAATCGAATAATGCGTAATCTTTTTATCGTGATTTATTTAAATATCTTTTATGAAAGTTTTTTATTACGTTTTTTACATTATCGAATTCGTTTTCATTAATATTATACTAATTGAAATATTTATCAACGTTATTTTATTCAATTTTATATTTAAAAAGATTTTATAATCTTTTAAAATTTAATATATTTTAATTTTTGACGATGATAATCTTAAAAAAAGATTTTATAATTTTAAATAATTTCAATTTATAAAAAAAATTAATAACGAATATAATCTTAAATGAATCGAATATTTTATCGTTTAATTTTTTAAATAATTTATTAATAATAATGTTTTTGTTGTTTAAAAAGACGAGATTTTCTTTTAAACGGTTTTTTTTTATAATTATTAACTTGTTCGATTATGATTAATTATGCTCATTAAATTTATCGCGTATAAAAACGAGAATATTTTATATATAATTAATAATATCTTTTATTTTTATAACATTAAAGCGTTTTCGAATAATAGCGTAATCGATAATATTAAAGTTAAAATTTATATAAAAATGAAAAACTTTATTCGTATAAAAGAATAACACTCTCGTAAAAATTGAAATATTATTATTATTTATAAATTCGTTATAAATATTTATTTATTTTAATTATTTTATATATAATTATTATAAGTTCGTAAATAACGTTTTAAGTTTTAATTATATCGTTTCGTTTATTTCTTTATTTCAAAATAAAAGGTCGTAAATAATTTAACTTTAATAACGAGTTTTTTATAAAAGAATTTTCATATTATAATAACGAATTATGAATTTCGATTCAACACTATTAATGTAAATAATTCGTATATATAAAAAACTTTTTTAATGAGCATTTTAATAATGCTTTTAATAAATATATTATTATTTTTCATTATATATAATACGTAATAACGTTTCTTTATTAAATAATTAATTTTAATTTATATAATGTTTAATAATAAAAAATCGACGATAACGTTTATAATAATATTTTATTAGCGTTTTTATGAAATTAAAAATAATTATAATAAATCAAATTTATAATATTAAAAAGCTTTAATTCTTTTGCTAATATAATAATTATTAATATATATAACGATTATCGTTTATATATCTTTTTAATAATAATTTTATTTGAATAATTTATATATATAAACAACTTTTAAATAATTATATATAAATTAATTATATATTTTTTAAATAATAAACGTGTACATTAATTCAAATATTTATAAGCGATTTTTGTGATAAAAAATTTCGTTCGTGATAACGCATTTATTAAGTGTAATATTTTTAAATTTCTTTTTATTAGCAATGATTGTCTCGCGTATATTATCACATTTTTTATCGATTTTATTTATCTTTAACATTTTATAATAAAGAGAGTCATCGATAATTTTAATGTTGAATTCGATATTATCGAAATTTAATCGATTCGATATAAAAATAATTTAATACTATTATTTTAATCGTTTATTTTTAAAATTCGTCGATTTATATTTAATTATTCGAGTAAAAACATCGATTTTAAAATTTTACAATCTCGAACGATAAATAATTTTAATGTTATATTTTAATAACATATCGAGATATTTAATTTAACGACGACTTAAATCACGTTTTTTAATAAAATATATAAGATTTTTATAATTCGTAAATATCTTAATCGAAATGTTAATACATTTTAATTTAAATCGTTAATATTTTAAATATCGAATAATAACGAATAATTTTTTATCGTAAATTTGATAATTGCAT
>WOGZ01000459.1:0-21328 GCA_009733775.1 Alectoria sarmentosa
TTTAAATCAAATATCGAATATTTTATTTATTATCGATATAAATTTATTATAATTTCAAAAAATGAATTTAAATAAAATTATTAAATAATGTTTTATAATTCGTATTTATTAATTAAATATAATGTTTACATTAATATAAAAATTTACGTTATCGTTAAAGCTTATAAATATATTTTCAAATACGTTTATAAAAATAATAATTAAATTAATTTTCAAATGAAACGAATAAACGAAAATAATATAATAAATTTAATAAATAAGATTTAAAAATATCGAGACGCACGTTAAATAAAATTAATAAAGATTTATTAAAAAATATTTAACTTTAAATTGTATAATCATAATTTTATTATAAAATAATTATTTATTCACTTTTCAAATTAATAAATCGTGATTTATAATAATGATTTTTAATTATTTAACATAATAATAACAAACGAACGTTAAATCTTTTTTATATTTTTCTTTTAATTAAATATACGACGTTAATAATAAAGACGATTAATAATTTTTTTTTATATTAATTTAATAAAGCATTACATTTAAAAAAAGAATATTTAAAACATTTAAAAATGAAATTTACGTTAAAAACGTATTAATATCATTGCGAGAATATATTATATTAATCTCAACGCAAACGAATTTTATTATTTACGTTTTCTTTTTTTAAACGTATCGAATTTTTTATTTTATGAGAATTTATAAACGATAAACGATGACTTTCTTTTAAATTATTATGTCATTTATATAATAAAAGATCTCACGCATAATAATGTCGAATAAAATCAAGTTTAAAAAAAAAAAAATGTTTGAAAAAGCGAAGATTATTTATAAAGTTTATTCGTAATAATTTTATTTAATTACAAATTTAATAAATCGTTTAATTTATAAAATAAATATAAAACGAAATATATGATTCAATTTAATTAATATATAAAAGTGCTTTAATTGCGAAAAAAGAAAATTATCGCGTTATTTATTATAATAAAACATTATCACTTTTTTTAATGTGATGTTTCTTTTTTTTTTCATTAAAAGTGATTTCGTTAAGCGTATTTTTCTTTTATTTATTCGCAATTTCTTTTATTTTCTTTTATTATTAACATATTTTTTTATTTAAATTCTTTAACGATTATATATATATTTTTTAAATTTATTATTAAAACTTTATTTTATTAAACGATACACAAACGAAATAAACTATTATTGAAAACTTTTCTTTTCAATTAATTCAAATTCGTTTAAAAAAAACAAATTTAATTTTATAAAAGATATTAATTTAATTAATAATTTTAATTTATTAAAAATGTAATATAATTACGAGCAATATTATAATAATAAGCGTAATCGCTTTTTACGCGAAAAACGTTTTTATTAAATAAACATTTAAGAGCAAATATAAACGAGTTTTAATAATAATTAAATAATAATTATAAACATTATTTAAAACGCGATTTTTTTTAAAAAAAATCAACTTTTTTTTGAACGATTATAAAAATATTAATAAGATTATTGTTAAAATAATGAAAGTTTAATATATATATTAATTTAATAATGTATAATAAGCTTAATTTTTATTATTAAGAAATTTATTATTAAAATATCTTATTAAGTTACTTATTTAATAACGAAATTTATTAAATAAAAGAAATATTTTGTTAAAAAATCGCCATAGTTATAATAAATGTTATTAAAAAAAATAAAAATATCGTTTCGATGTTAAATGTATAGCATCGTAAACATAGCAAGAATTTTCGTAATTAGAAAGCGACTTTCGTCGATGTTAAATGCATAGCATAATAGATTTAACAAAAACTTTTAGCGACAATATCTATTTTTTATGTATAACATCGTAGGCATATCAAAAAATTTCGTAATTAGAAAACGACTTTCGGCGATAATTTTCGTATAAATTTTCGTAATTATAAATAAATAATAGTTTTTAATAAAGCATAAACTTTCGTAATTATATTATCTTTCAATTTTTCTAAGTAATACGACGTTGTTATTACCGATCTCATATTTTTCAACGATTTTCTTTATATATCATAACAATTCACGTTTTAATTTTCATATATTTATTTTTAATTTATAATTAAATCATTTTATTAAATATTAAATTAATCATCTCTGATTATTAAAAAAAAAAAAATCTATAATAATTTTTCAATTTTATATTTTTTTTCGTTTTTAATTATTATAATAAAAATAAATAAACGACGATAACGATATAAATTTTCGACGAAATCGATAATAGGTTTCAGATATATTATCGAAATAACGTCGTAAATTTTCATATTTGTTAATAATTCGAGCTTGTAAATAAAACGTTTAATTTTTTCGAAAATTTTAAAAGGTTTTATAAGTTGTGAACTCAACTTTTTAAATTTGATAATAAAAATGATATAGTTTTTATAAAGTTATTAATTAACGAGATCGTCGATTTTAAAAAATTAAAATTAATGTTTAATATTATAATTTTTTTTTATTCTCAGCGAGACGAAAGCAATAACGTCTTTAACGTCGATATATAAAGATTTATATTCATTTATAATCGTCGATAAAAATGTTATTTTCATAATTTTATCAAAAATAAGCGTTTTTTGAAAAGTTGATTAATAATAAAAAAAATTCTTATCGAGATATAAAAATTAATGTAAAAATAACGATTTTAAATGATAATATTTTATGAAACGTAAAAGTTTTTTAAGTAAAAGCTTTTTATATTACTTTAATAACACTTTTAATAATAAAATATATTATTATAATAAAAGTTAATATTATATAAAATAATAAAGTTGATATTTAAATAACAAAATCAAGATTCTCGATTCTCAATAAATCGAATATTTTATATATTTTAAAATTATAAAAGATTTGAGTAAGTGTTTATGCGATAAAGTTGTATTTAATAAAATTATTTAATATTATTAATATTTTAATAAGAATCTTAAATTAATAACGAGAATCTTTTAATATAATAATATAATATCGTAATATTATTTCGACGATTTAATTGAAACGTTTAAATATTTTCTTTATTTACGAACGTTAAATAATGAAATAAAAAAGATCAATCTTAAAAATCGTGATTTTTTTTTTCAAATCTCGTTTATAAATTTGCGATTTCGATTAAAAATAATAATATAAGATAATTTTTAATTGAGTTTTATTAAGCGATTTAATAGTCGAATAATTCATTTTTTATTAAATTAAATGTTTTTGTTAAATATATAAATGATAATTTTAGAGAATTTATTAATAATGAACATTATATAATCGAAATCATTTAACGATAATTTCGATAACGTTAAAATAAAATTAATAATAAAAATATGAAATGATTTTATCGGCGAGTAAATAAGTTAAAAAGAATTATAAAATTTATGATAAGAAATTTGATTAAATTAATAATATAAACAATAACGAATGAATTTATAAAGTTTAATAATTATTTTAAAAATGTATAATCTTTTTATAAAACGTTTATATATGTGAGTATAATTAAAATAATTTATTTCGTTATAAATAAATTTAAAGATTTCTATTTTCATAATTAAAAAAATGTAAAAATGTAAAAAGTTTTCGTTATCGTCGAAATATAATAAGTTATTTATAACGCGGTAAAATAATTTAATAGTATTCTTTTTAAAAGTTTCGTTATTTAGCATTATACGCATAATACGTTTTTATTTCGATTTTTTATATTTAAACAAAAAACGTTATCGAAAATTTAAATTTATTTCGATAAAATTAATTGAAAAATAACGCATTATAAGTAAAGCGTTAAGAATTTTTTTGATTTTAAAACGAAATTTTCTATTTGTTAATTTGAAAAATACGTCGAATACGATATTCGATTTATTAAGTTTATATTTTACATTAAAACGAAAACGTTATAAATATTTAAGAATACGAATTAAGTGTAAATTTAGCTTTTCGATAAACGTAATATTTAGATTTATTTAACGAATTATAAAGACGATAGTAAAATAATTAATGTAAATGATTATATAATAAATAAATGCTTCAATTATATATCAAATTTTCTTAATAATTTAAATGATATCTATTATTTTAAATTTCGTAAATTAATATCGAATTTCGATATTTGAAAGAAAACGATTTAGAAAGAGAATAAATTGTTGAGATTTTTATTTTGATATCGAAATCGACAATTTATCTATAAAATAATAAACGTAAACGTCGAATTCGAATTTTTTATTATTATTAAAATTAATATATAGCACACGCTTTTTATTATAATAAAATAAAATTATTAACGAGAAAAAAGATTTTTATAAATAATAAAAAGCATTTAATTTTTTCGAAATTAATATTATAAAATGAATGCGAGCAGCGATCTTTTTGCGAGTGTTATTTTTAACGTTTATTATTTATATGAAATACGTTTTTCGTAATTATAACAACTTTATTATAATTATATAATAAGAAATATATTAACGCAGATATTTTATTAAATTAAGATATTTCTCAAATTAATTTAAAGTTCTTGAAAAGATAAGATTAAAAATTATTATTAATTTATTTATAACGATAATAAGATTAAAAGCTTCGACTTTTTATTTAAATAAATACATCGATAAAGAATTGAAGAATAATTTTCGAGATGAGAAATGTATATTTATTTTCGCGAAAACGTTAAACATTAAATTGAAATGCTCGATATATTTTTTTATTAAAAATGAAAAAATCATAATATCGTTAATATAGATTTTATAGAATTTATAAAAAGATCGTAAAATTCGATTAATCATTTTTTGAACGTAAACGAGAGAATTGCGATAATTTATAATTAAAACTTTAAATAATTTTTATTCACGATGAAATATTATTATAAAACGATATTAATGAATTATATTTATTTATTATTAATAAAAGAAATTAACAACGTCGACAATAAATATAATTTTAACATTTTTGATTTTAATAAAAATTTCAAATTGAAAAGAAATAAGATAAGCGTTTAATATAATAATCTTATTTAAAATACGAATATTAACGACGATGCGATTTTTGCGTTCGCTTTCACTTTTAAAAATATCTTTTTATATTATAAAATAAAGAAAAGAAAATGAGATAACAATAATAATTCATTTTATACGATTTTATTTATATAATTTATCAAATTCTTTGTTAATGATATTTTTATCTCGTTGATTTATTGAATAAATATATATTTATTTAAGCTTATAAACTTCTCGTTAATTATTTATTAAAAAAAAAATTATATTTTTCTTTTTAAAAATGTTGATAACGTTATTAATATCTTTTTATAATATAAAAAAGACGTTTATAATTATAACAATCAAAACTCTTACTTTTAACAAATCATAAATTATTACTTTGATAAAATGAATAATCTTTAACATCGATGTTAAGAATTGCATAAATGCTATAATAATAGAGATGCAATTGTTTTGATTATTAAATAACGAAAGTTAATGCGTATTTAATTGAATTAACGTTTTAATACTTTAATAATTAAATTATAATTTTTTAACGAAATAAAAAAGCAATTTATTGCGTTATATTTATTTATTTTATGAAATTTTTATTTTTTCAATAAGATGATTAATTCGTCGATATTATTACGAATAAATATAATTAATAAAATGTGATCGATTATATAAGCATACGCGAAAAACGTATTCAACGTTTATAACTCGAAAAAAAGATCGCGATTTTTTAATAACATTAAACGTACTTTGTTAAACTCAATTATTAACATAACGACGTTCGAATGTGAGAAAATGTTTATTCTTTTTTTGTTATAAATTGTAATATTAATTCGAGATTTTCGAGTTGTAATAATGATGAAAACTTCGTGATTTTAATAAACGTTAATTTTTATAATATCATATTTAAAATTAAGAATAATGTTTTTAAGTTTTATAATATTAATTTCGATAAGTGTTTTAATAATTAAATTATTAACGATATATAATTCTCATTTTATTAATGCTATAATATCGTTTTTACTCGATAAATATATTTTGATTTTAATACATTTATTAACATTATACTTTTTATTATTAATGCTTTTAATAATTATTAAAATAAATATTTTTTTAATTTCAACATTAAAAAGATTCTTTCGTAAAAACTTTTTATTAATAAAATTTATAATACAATTCGTGTCGAAATAAAAGTCGAAGAATAAATTTAATAAAAATAGTTATATTATAATAATAACATAATGAAAATTTCGAAAAGCATAATTTTAAATAAACGAATTCGTGAATATTGAAAAAATAACGTATTTAAAAATTATCGATTTAGTAATAAAAGTAAATATCGAAGTAAGAAACGTAATAGAAAAAAATAATGAAATAAAGAAATTCGAAATTGTTATCGTAAACAAATTTATCTCGAGACTTATTTTATTAAAATGTTAATTAAAATCGAAACATTAATATAAAACATTATTGAAGTTGAAATCTTTATAACATTTTCGATATTTGATAATTTTTATTATTAAATTAATAGTAACGAAATTACTTTTTATAATGTTATTATAAAAGTTTTTAAAATCGATGTTTTTGAAATTATCGTTATAATCATTAATTTGATTTTTTAACAAAAACGCATTTTAATAAAAAGCGTTTTCGTAAACATTATATTCGATTTATTTATTTATCGATTTATTTTTTTAGTCTTCAACATCATATTAATATGTTTTAATAAAAAATCGTCGCTGAAATTCGTTATTATAAGATTTAAAAGAATTTTTATTATCTTTATAACTGTTAACATTTGCGTTTTGTTAACGAGATTAATTTTATTTAAAAAACTCGTTTATATTTTCATTAATGATTTGCAAAGATTGACGATTGTTAAATAACGAACGTTATTGTTTTTAAATAACTTGTAACTGTTATTACTACTATTATTATTACTATTATTATTAATTATTATTATCGTTTTAATAATTGATATTATTATAAAAAAAATCGATTATACGAATTCGAATTTTTAAAATAAGATCTGTTTTCGAATTCATTATTATTATAAAAAAAGTTATTAAAAGGACGTTGAAAATGAAATTCGAGCGAAAAGAATTATTATCGTATTAATCTTATTGACCTTATATCTTGTTTTTATTATTACGATTTAAGAATATCATTAATGATTTTGTTTTATAATTTTTTTTGTAAATGTCGAATTAAATATCTTTTTAATATCGTAACTCTTTTAAAAGATTCGTAATTGTGAAATTATTTTTTAAATATAATAAGTCGCGACGTAACTTTTCATTTATATATTTGTAAATAAATAAAACTTGCGTTATTTTTGTAATAATAATGTTAATATTTTTAACATTAAGCATTATGATAAAAAATATATTTAATTAAATCATATTGTGCTTTAACATTTTTTATAATGTATCGAATTATTTTTAAAACGACGAAAGATTTACTTGATAAATCACGAAAGCGAGATTTAAAAACGTTACATTATTTTTTCACGTTATTAAAATCATTATATAAATTAACTTTATTAATATAAATGAGCTTATTAATATATTAATACTTTATAATACTTAATAAATAAAAATTTCAATTCTATCGTAAATAATAACATTTATAAAAATAATCTTAATTCGAAATTAATTCGTGAAGTTGAAAATATTGTAATAAACGTTATGATTATTTTTGATTTCGATTATCGAATTTAATAATAAATCGAAGTATTCGATATTACGAGCACGAAATTGTAATAATTATACTTTTATAATAAAACGAGATTGCGAAGCGATTTGATTAATAATAATAATAACTTATATTATAATAATAATTACCTTATTTCGTTATACTTTAAAAAAGTTAATAATTATAATAAAAAACGACGTAAATGATTTGAACTTAAATAAGTTTTATAAAATCTTTATTATAAAGATAGAAGTTGCTTTTATAATAATTTCGAAATTATTTAATCATAACGTCGTAAACTTAAAAGTAACAATTGTCGAGATATAAGACATAATTTTTATAAAAAACGAATCTTTAAAAAAACGACGTAATTATATTATAATCGCTTGAAAAATACGAATTGTTATTTTAAATAAAACTCGATTAATAGTTTAATCTTTTGATCAAATTTGATGTAATTCGATAAGAAAATCAAGTAAAAAGAAATGAAAACGTGCATTTTATTATTTTATTATAATTAAGAAAGAGAAAAATGCTAACGTGACTATTTTAATAAATCTAAAAGAATTTTCTATAAGACGATTTATAATTAATCGAGAAATTTGATCGATGAGATTATTTAATTAATGTTTAATTATAAGAAAATTTCGTAATTATTAAACTTAAATAACGACGTTACGAGACGTAAATATTAATTTAACGACGATGTTTATAATAATAAGATAATAAAGATTATAAAGTCGAAAAAAGAAATAAGATTTTTGTGAGTGAGTGATATTTATCTCACGTTCTTGTTTGACAAGATAATTAAATCAGCAATTCGAGATTTTCGAGAAAGATTTTCGAGATCGGCGATATGATATTTTCGAAGAATAATGAAAAAGAAGTTTTAAATAACAATGATGCTCGATAACGTATAATTTCGACGACGTAAGTTTAATAACAAAATTCTTAATATAAAAAGAATTTTTTATAACAAAAAACGTTTTTCATTTTATTAAAAATAAATAAGAATTATAATAGAAAATTGTAATAATTAATATTATAAAATAATTAATACTATTGTGAGACGATTAATATTATTAAATTAATACGTATTAAATTAATACGTATTAAATTAATATTATAAAGTTGATATTGATAAACGAACTTAATATTGTTATCATTTATTAAAGTAATAAAAGTTTAATATATATATTAACTTGATAATGTGTAATAAACTTGATTTTCTTTATTGAGAAATTTATTATTAAGATATTTTGTTAAGTTATTTACTTGATAACGAAATTTGCTAAATAAGAAAAGTATTTTGTCAAAAAATCGCCATAATTATAACAATTATGCTTTAAAATATCGTTTTACGAAAAATACGCGAAATTTACAAAATGGTATTTATTATAATTTTTTCAAATGTCGTTTTTATTCTTTTTTAAAAAAATTGTATCGCTTATTTTCACTTTAAGATTTTTTTAAATATTATTATTTAATTTTTTTATAATATTATAAATAAATTCGATTTAATCGAATTTTTATATATAACTAAATTAATTTTTTAAAATGAGATTTCGATATAAAATTATTATAATATCAAAATTATTAATCGTATATTTTAAAACATTCGTAAAGATTTTAAATCGTTTAATAATATAATTATATGCTTTTGCGACGACTTTCGTTATATTTTATCGATTATTAAAAGCGTTAAATTAAAACGTATCGTTATATCTATTTTAAAAAATTTATATTTATAAAATTATATTCAAATTCTCAGATTTATAAAAAATATGAAATTTCGCAATTTAAATTTAATTAAGTAAAATCGTATTAATATAAAAGTATTCGCAAATAATTTTTTATATATAAATAATAAAATTTTAATAAATATAAAAGAACGAAAGATTATCGATTAATTTATTAATTAATTATTAAAAAACATTGTTATAAGTCTCATTAATGTTATTTATCGCGATTTAAGTTTATATTAAACATTTAATTTTTATATCTTTAAAACGATTCTTTGCATTTTTAATAAAAATATCGTTCGATTCAATAATTAAATCGTTAACGAAAAAGATAATTTCTTTTTATTTATCGAATTAATAAACGTTTTTAAATTAATTTCTTTATTATTTCATTATTTGAAATTAAAAAAAAATTGTGTGATAATGTTATTAAGAAATTTATAATAATTATAAAACTTATATAATAAAACACGTTTATAAATTAAATATATTGAATTTAAAATACTCGATTATTACATTTTTAAAAACGAATATAACGATAAACGTTATTATATATCATATATATCTTTTGCTTCGTTTAATTCGAACAATTTATATACTTTTTTTCGACGATTTAATATTTAATTCGCTTAATCTTTAACATAACGATTAAAGAATTATAAAATTAATTTTTATAATAAATCGATTTATATTTATAATCGAAAATCTTCGTTAATAATTAATTATATATAATCTTAAATCGAATCATTAATAAAATCGATTTATTTATTATAATTTTAAACGATTTATCAAAAAAATAATCGAGTCACTCGATTAAATATATTAAAAATAAAATTATTAAATAAAAACTTTTTATATAACAATAAAAATAAATTATATACGTATAGAAAACAAGCAGAGTTCGCTTAATCGACGTTATTTAAATTCGTTTCGTTTTCATTTATCTTAAGTATTATAAATTTAATTTATAAATTTTAATATATATATATATATATATATATTATAAATAAAACTTAAATCTTGAAATCTAAGAATTATTTAAAAATAATTTACATTTAATTTAATAATTAAAATATATTTTATTTATTTTATTTCATTTTTAATATTTTATTTTTAACAATTTTTTTTTTATATTTAAAATATATATTAATATTATCGAAATTTTATTTTTATAACTTCAAATAACTTTATAAAAAAACATTTTTAATGTTATATTTATTTTTAAAATATATAATATTTAATAATATTTATTTCGTTTATATTAAAATTTAAAATATAAATACTATTTTAATATTTTTAATATGATAATTATATAATTAATATTTAAATTAATATTAATAAATTTCAAGTCTTTTTTAAATTAATATTAAATATTAATTTAATTTAATTTATTTAAAAAATCGAGATATAATTAATCGTTTATATTTTAATATAAACGAAGTATTAACTATATTAAATATTTTATAAAAGTCGTTTATATATATAATAATAATAAATTAAATTATGAAATTAAAATTAAAATTTAATATTTATAAATTTGAAATCTTAATTAAGAAAATTATTAAATAATAAAAAAAATTAAAAAAAAAATTAAAATTAAAATTATAAAAAGTTTTATAATAAAAAGTTTTTCTTTTCTTTTATATTATATTAATTAAAGTTAAAATTTATTATATTTATTACCTCGTTAATTTATTATTAATATTTATTATATATATATTAAAAAATATATTTATTAATAACTTTGTTTATAAAGAAAATTTATATTAAATAATATATATAATTATAAAAATATTATAATAATATAATTTGTAATTAATAATTTTAATAATTAATATAAACGTTTTTTTTTTAAATTTTGTTTACATAAATTTATTACTTAATTATTTGAAAAATACGTATATTTTATATTTTATATAAATTAAAAGTATTTAAAACTTTATATAAATAATGTTAATTAAATTTTAAATCTATAAATGATTATACGAATTAATTTAATCTTTTTCGTTTATAGCGAAAAGTTTTTAAACTATTTTTAAAGTTATTTATATTGAGAAATTGTTTAAATATATTAATATATATATTTATTTTTTATTTTCATTTTTTTATTAATAATAATAATAAAATTTAAATATATTAAAAAAATTATAATTAATTATAATAATAAAATAAAAATAAAAATAAAATATATATATAAAGTTTATATAAATTCATATTTATTAATAACGAAAAAAATGGGTTTTTTGTATAAAATATTTATTTTTTATATAAATTAAAATAGTTAAAATGAAATCGTATAACTTTAAATTAATAATTTGTTAATTTTTATATAAATGATTTATATAAATTATTATATACGTATTTTAAAAGAAAAACTTATTTAGGTTTTTTAATTAAAAATTAAAAGGTGAATTATAATCTCGCGTTAAATTATTTTCGAATCTTTTTATAATTGCGTATTAAATATTTTATAAAATTATATTTTTTATAATAAATTAAACTTTTTATTTTATAACATTTAAAAAAAAACTCAATAAATAATATATATATATAATTTATTCATTACGTTATTAAATTATAATTTTATTTTTTCTTTTATATATTATATATTTTTATATTTTTTATTTTAATCTTTTTCTTTATTATATATAATTTAAATAAAAAATAATTTTAATTTTAATTTTAATTTTTCATATATAAATTAATAAAGTAACTTAAATATTTCGAAAATGTTTAAATTACTTTATTTAAATTCATAATTATAAAAGAATTATTATTATATCATTTTTATTTTATTCTTTAATTAATCGATTTAAACGTTATGAATTAACGATAATTTCGCTTCGAGATAGCGACTTTTTAATTCTTTTATTTATATTAATATTCGCTATTATCGTAATATTACGAATTTTATTAAAACGTAATATTTAAATATAAATTATTTAATTTTTGAATTTTGTTTTATATAAACACGAAATTTAAATTAATATAAAATATAAAATCGAAGTTTATAATATTATTAACGTTATATCGTTATATAAAAAGAAAAAATATTTATTCGTTATTATAAAAAGATTAAATAAACAATTTATTATATTAATAACTTAATTATGCTTTATTAAAAAAATGTTAATAAATTATAATTACGTTATAAGAATTTTTTTAAAATATTAAATTATGAAAAATTATATATAAAAAACTTTATATTATAATAATTAAATGATAAACGCATTAAAAAATGTTTTATTATAATTATTTGAAATTTTTTAAATTTCGTATAAGTTATTTCGCAAATCTTTTTTATTATTATTTTAATAATAAATTATATGAAGATTTTATCGTAAAAGACTTTTTTAACATTTATAATTATTAACTTCGTTAAAAGTTTTCTTAATAAATCGTATTACGTTTTTTTATGTTTATAAGATTTATTTAATTCGATATATTATAATAATTATAAATCGAAGATTTAAGTTTATATTAATTTGAAAAAGATTGTTACGAAAGACTTTAATTATAAGGCGTATTATTTACGTCGCTAAGCAGACGCAAATAAATAAATATATATAAAAGACGTAATATCATTATTAAGTTTAATGATTAAATTGTGTGATAAAATTAATCTTTAAAAATTAAAAGAAAACCTCGAAGCATATTAAATAAATATATATTTATTAAACATTTTTATCAGCGAGGTAATTGCGAGATTAATTCAATTGAATTTAAATTTTGCAATTTTCATAAAAATTTATAAAAGATAACGTCACGATAACGTATATTTTATATAAAACGCATGCGATTATTCGATTTAATAATTGTTTTCTCTTTTAAATTTTGATTTTTAAATGTTTATATTAAAAAAAGAATTTTATATAATGTTTATTAAAAAAATTTCAAATTTTATAAAGAAAATAAAAGAAAAGAGTTATTATAGCGTTATCGTTTCTATAACGCAACATTATAATTCGTAATAAAATAATTTTTTAACGTTGAGCAATAATAATAATTATATTATATTATTATTTTTATAACATTTTTTTAAAGTGTTAAATCATAAACATTTTTAATAAAGCGACGTAATCGATAGAATTTTTTTTTTATCATGTGCATTCGTTTATTTAATTTTTGATAACGATGTTTCAATTATAATAATTTCGTTTTTTTTATTTTAGAAAATAATAATAAAATTGAGAGGTGACGTGTTTTATAAATATTATAATAATAATATACATTCATTAACGTTGCTAAAACGCGCGTTGTTATTCAATATTCGTTCATCATCGCATCGCGGCGTTAAGCTATACATAAAAGCTCAATTTTTTTTTTTTTTTTTTTTTTTATAATTTCTTTTATCTTATTCGTGAATGTTTAATTTAATTATACGATAATAATAACATTATAATTAATTTCGCATATAATTTTCTCATCATAATATAAATTTAAGATTATTATAAATATCGCAATTTCGTCGTTTACGTTTGATGATTTCATTAACACGTTTTGTAAATATTTTATATAATAAAATAATAACATCAATATTAATAATAATAGCATCATCATTATTATCAATATTATTAATAATAAATTTATTATCGTTTAATAATTATGATTATTAATTATCGATTATTTTATTTTATTATCGCTTAATAATCGATATCGTTAATAATTTATAATAATTGATTTATTATATAAAATTTGTTTTTATAAAAAAGATGATCTTTATATTCGCGATAGATTTTTTTTTTTATATTGAATATAAAATAATTAAATGTGATATCGATTATTATATTGAGATTTCGCTTATTTATTAAGATAAAGTGCGAAGAAATTTGCGACGTATATAACGTTATAATTTGATATTTGATTTTGCTCGCGCACGAACGTATATTAATAAAAAGATTATTTAATAATATAAGTGATAAGGGCGCATAATGATGATAGCTTCGATTGTTTTTATTATTATTATTAATTTGCAATGTAAGTTCGACGTAACAAATAAACGTATCGACGAATTGAAGAATATAAATATATTTTTGAATCAAAAATTTAATAATTTATGTGAATTCGAAAAGAAATTGACGAAAGACGATAAATCTTTTTTAAAAAATTTGAAATCGAATGTTATTTTAATGAATGATTTTATAAATAACGATAACGTTAAGTTATCGACTTTTTTTAAAAGATTCGTTCTCGATTTGATGTTCGATTAAAAAATTTATGATATCGAAAGAACGTGATAAAATTAAATAACGATTTATTTTTACGATAGCGTTAATATAAAAAGCTTAAAATAATCTTTTTAATGATATTTTTAAATATTCTTTTTAAGAATCATATATATATATAATAACATATATTTTAATACGACACACTCTCGTTATAATATTTCATAATTTAAATAATAAATAATAATATCATTTTTCAACATATATGTTTATTATAGCAAAAATTTAAGAACGCGCTTATAATAAAAATATCGTTTTTAAACATTATAATCTTCGATGAGCATTCAAGTTTTATCACGTTATTTTCGTTTATTACGCGATAATGTTTTATATAATTAATTAAGCTTTTCAAAATCGAGCTCTTTATTTTATTATTTTCGTTTATTATTCGATTATTTATTAAAAGCATCAATTAAATCGTTAATATTTAAAATATTCTCATTTGATATTTATTAATTATATTTATTATTTTAATTAATTCATTTAATTTTATATTAAACGTCTTTTTTGTTTTTAATTTTATTAATAATTTTTTCGATCTTTCACATTTTATCGTTATTTATAAAATTAAAAATTTATATAAATGAAACATTCGTTTTATTCGCGCATTCGCGATGATAATAAAATTTAAATAACGATATATAAAAGATATTATGAATTTTATAAAAAGAAGATAATAATAATCGATACGTTTGCGCGCTTATCTTATTCGTGATTCGAAAAAATTTCACGAATTTATGAAATAACTTTTTATTTGAATATTTTTATTTAAGATTTTTAATCGTTAACATTATTAAATCGTTTATTTTATAATTTTGAAATTAATACGATTTATTATATTATTTGATTTAAATTACGATAACGTTTCGAAGGCGATTCGTAATTTCATTTTATAATGTTTATAATCTTTTTATTTTGTTATTTATAACGAATATTTCTTTTTTAATAAAATCGTTTTTAATTTTTTATCGAATTTCAAAATGATAATTATATATTAAAAAAAACGATGTTATTTCGATAAAGAAATGTTAATTGTTTATATATGCAAATTTTGTTATAAATAATAATTTGACTTAATTCGTTTATTTATTATTAACAAACACACGCAAAAAATGTTTCAACATTTGATTTTATTATTTAATTTATTTATTAATTTATAAATGAAAAGCGATGCTTAAACGTCGCTTAATTTTGAAATGAAAATAAATAATTGATTAAAAATTATTGATAAATATAAAATCTCGATTATTAATAATATTATTTAATATATTATAACGATATATTATTTCATTATAAAACATTTTCGTTAACATAATAACATCGATCGTGATTTTTATAAATAAATATTTAATTATTTTTATAAATCGATTTATTATTATTAAAATGACGTTATATATAACGTTTTTAAATTTGTTTAATAACAAGCTCGTAATGAAGTTTATAAAAAGTTTTTTTTATAATTTTATGATAACGAAAAGCGAATTAAACTCGTTATACGATCGATATCGCGATAACTTCGTTCATTAACATATGTTATAAATTTTTATATACTTTATAATTTTCTTTAAGAATTCATTTTAATAATATTTTCGAATAAAAACTTTATGCGTTTTCATAATATTAAAATGTTTAAATAACGAATTATTATAATAACGATTAATGAGTTTTTTTTTAATAACATTATTTTTAAAAATATAAAAACGATTATTATATCGTAATAATCTTTTAAAATCAAAAATTTATTTTTTGTTACGTTTTTGACGTCGTCTTAATAACGTATTAAAATTAATACGAAATAAGCGCATTTAATTATTATAAAATTATAATTTTCGAATTAATTTTTTCATTGATCGATGCGATTTGTTATACGCAATTTTAAATGCGACTTTAATTTTTCTTTTTAAAATAATTATTTAAATATTTGCAATTTGAAATGTAAACGTTATTATAATGATTATTTTTTTGTTTTTTTAAAATAATTTCTCGTTAATTTAAAGCGTAAATTTGTTTTAAAGTGTCGATAATAATTTGATATTTAATAACGATGTTTTCTCGTAATTAGGGCGTCGCGATAACGCATCGATAAAATTCAATTTTTTAATTTAATAAAAAATTTTAAAATCGTAAGCGATTAATTTTAAGATTTATCGAATTTGTTTAAAATTAAGCTTTTTTTATTTAAAAAACTTTTTAAAATTATTATAATTGATTCACATTTCGATATAATAAATATTATTTTTTAAATAATATCGTTATTATTTCATTATTATTACGATAATAAACAATTTTTGATTATAAATTTCATAATTTTGTTTAATAGAAATCATTTTTCGAGATTAAAAGGCAATAAGGCGTTAATATTTATATTTATTTTATTAAATAAACATAATCTCGAAATTAAAATTAAAAATATTAATTTTTACACGCAATTTCGTTTTCAGATTATAATAACGCAAAAACGACGTTTTTGAAAAAGTGCGTTTTAATTATAAAAACGTTTTTTCAACGCCTTCGAATCATATAAAAAATTTAAACTTTTTATCGTTTTTATTATTTTTTAATAAATTAATTAATGACGCAATTATGATGAAATAATTATAAATAAATTATTAATAAAAATTTATAAAGTTTAAAAAGATTTGTATTTTTCGATAATTTTTTAATTTAAATTAAATTTTTAATGATTATTATTCGCTTTTAATTCATCGTAACGTTTTTAATAAATATAATAAATTTTAAAAATTCAATTTATTTAATATAAAATTAATATTTTTTTAAATTAATATATAATTGAAATTGATATAATCGTTTAAGCATTTATTTAACGTGTTATTAATATTTTAATGTATCGACGTTATAAATTAAAATATTATTTAAATACATTATATAAATAACATTTATTAAATCGATAAAAGTTTTATTAATATATATTTAAAATGTAATTGAAGCATTAATTAATTTAAAAAATATAATCAAATATTCGAAATGATTATAACGAATTCGAAACGCAATTTTTCATTTATCATTTTTTTTAATTCGAATTTTATAATAAATATTTTTTAAATTTAATTTCGTAAAAATTTTATCGTCATATAAGCGATTTAATGTTTTCGTAATCAAAAATAATGAATATCGATTTTTAATAATCATTATATTCAATTTTTTATAATTTACATATAAACGCAATTTATCGTTTTTTTTAAATATGAATAAAATCGGCGCTTTTGCGAAAAAAGTTGAATATCAAATTCAATTTTTGTGAAAAACACTTTTCAAATATCATCGTAATTTCGATAATTTCGTTTGAAATAAATTATATAAAAACTTATATAACGACTTTTTATCATTTTTAATTTTAATAATATAATTTTTTTATTTAAATATAAATAAGATTTCAATCTTTTTTTTGAAAAAAACGTTTTTATATTTCAATAATTTTTTAAAAATCTTTAAATCAAACACGTTTTTTTTTTCGCTTCGCGTTATCACAGCGTATACGATTATAAACATATTAAACTTTTTATCGATATTCGTAACGAATTGATTAAGTTTCTTAATTTAAATCTTTTTAAAATTAATTTTAAATCTTCATTAAATCGCTTTAAGGTCAAATAATATATATAATTAATTTAAAATAAATATACTTAAAACGACGTTAAAATCTTTTTGATTAATGATATAAAATAATGTTTTATATTATTTACTTTAATTTTAATTATCGATTAATTAATAATTTAACATATAAACGTTATAGCAATATATGTTTTAATTATTTAACATTTTCAACGTTAACAAAATAACGTTATTATAAAATTATAAATTTTATTAAATTATAAATATTTATAATATTAAATTAACATAAATTTTAAAATTAAACAAAATAATGAATTGTTTCGATTTATTTTAAATTATAATTTATTCTTTCATAATGATAAAAAAAATGATTTTTATTTTTTGTTTTTTCAATCTCGTTTTTGAGATGATTGCGAAATTAAATCGTTTTTTATTATTATAATAACGATATAAATAATCGATTTATTTTTATTCAAATAATTAAATTTAATATAATTTTTTTTATTATAATGAAAATAAATAAGATTTTTATATTCGATTTCGAATTCGTTTTTTCGTTTATTTTCATTATTTTTATAAATGTGTGAGATTTTAACGTTATCGTTATAGTTGAATTTATTAAATTTCGAGATTTGAAAATTCAAAAACGAAGTTTTTGCATTTTTATTCTCGAAAGATTTAAAATTCGAATCACGATCGTTTTCTTCGCGCACGCGTTTAAAAATTCGTTTATACATAATAATTATAATAAAAAATTTCTCACATTATTTAAACATATTATCATTATTCAAAATTCGATTCTTTAACGTAAATTGAAGCTTCGCAAAAAAAAAGTTGATTTTATACTTTTTTATCAAAAATGATAAATGAATTTTTAATTTTTTTAAATATGTTTTAAAGATCGTGATTTTTTGATTAAATTTTTATTTAATTTTTTTTTATTTTTTATAAACGAGTAAGCGATGATTAATCAAATCGACGATAAAATTAAATAAAAAAATTTTAAAATTTTTATACGTTATATTGATAAAATCCTTTTTTTCGTATTCGATATATTATTAATTATTAATATTATTCTTTAAAAATTTTATATAATAAATAATTTTTGAAATGTTAATAATAAAATATTTAAAGATTTTGATGAAAATAATTTTCGCATCGCGAAATCAACGTATATATTTTTTTTCATTTTTGTTTTAATAAGATTTCAATTTTTCGAAATGAACAATTTTGATTTTAAAAATAAATATTTTCGTCGAAAACGAAATCGCGAGCGCAATAATTGATATTTTGATTATAAACGAAATTATAAACGTAATAATTAACGTTTTTTTAATAATATCTTATAAGCTCTCATTGCGAAGTTTATTATTACGAATTTTCAACGCAAAAAGTTCGCGTTTTTATTAAAAATAACGATTTTTCTCTTTAACACGTTCAAAACGTTCTTTTAAATTGATTTCTCTTTCAAAAATAAATTTTCAAAATTCATTAACGCTATTTAAACGCTTATTTTGATTATTTTCAATTTTAAATATTCGATTTTTAAATGAAATCGATATCGTAACGATATTAAATTTTTTTTTTCAAAAGATTTGAGAGATTAAAATTATAAGATATATTATTTACGTCGTTAAATAAACGTAAATAAATAAATATATATAAAAAACGTAATATTATTATTGAGCTTAATAATTAAATTATGTAATAAAATTAATTTTTAAAGATTAAAAGGAAATTTTGAGATATATTAAATAAATATATGTTTATTAAGCACTCTCATTAGCGAAGTAATTGCGAGGTCAATTTAATTGAATCTAAACTTTACAGTTCTCATGAAAACTCATAAAAGATAACGTCACGATAGCGTATACTTTATATGAAACGTATACGATCATTCGATCTGACATTAATAAACTATTATAATTTTAATTTATTAGTTTATTTTTTTAGTTAATCTTTTTTTAATACGTAACTCGATTGAGTTTAACTCGATTTAACATTTAACGTAAATAGCGTATTAACGTCGAACTTCAACGTTTATATATTTTTTAATATTAATATATATTTATTATATAATATAGTTAATATTTCATTTAAATTATATATAAATACTATTTTAATTCAATATGCAATTTTTAATATAAACGATTTTTATTATAAAATTATTTATTTATAAAGTATATTTTATTATAATAGCATTTATTTCAAAAAGTTTATTTTAATTTATATATAACTTTATATCGTTAAAACTTCGATTTTATTATTATAAAAAAAATTGAAAAACGCTTTTTAAAGTTTTAAATAATAGTTTTATATAATTTAATATTTTAATTTTAAAAAAATATAATTATAATAAACTTTATAGAAAATCTTTATTTTTTATTATTTATATTATATTAATAATTTTTATTATAATTAAATTTTTACGTTTTTATTTTAATAATTTATAAGTTTATTATATTTTTTTAACTAACGTAATTTAAGTAATGAAAAAAAAAGTAATAAAAAAAGAGACGACGACGATGAAAATAATTATTAATTTTATTAATTAAATATTTTTTAAAATAAATATCAATATTCACGAATCGAGATAATAAAAATTATTATAATAATATAATTATTAATTTCATTAATTAAACATTTTTTAAAATAATTTTTATATTTACGAATAAAAAAACGATAAAAGTAAAAATGAACGTAAAAGTAAAAACAAAAATAAAAATAAAAGTAAACGTAAAAGTAAAAGCATTAATAGCGATAACGATAATAATAATTATATTTCTAAATTAAATACTCACATTTTTAAATCTCAATTTATAAATAAAACGGTTATTAAAATTACGACGACGATAAAAAATGTTTAAAAACATTATTAATATTATTAATATTTTTTTTTAAACTTCGTCGATTTTTATAATTAATTGCGCAAGTTTAAATATTTTTCAAAATATTTATTATAAATTAAATTAATTAAATTGAGTGATTATAATTTTAATTAATATTTTCGTTTCATTATTATAATAATATATAATTCGTTATCGCATTATTACGATAATAAAAATAATAAATTAAATAATAAATTAAATAATAAATTAAATAATAAATTAAATAA
>WOGZ01000460.1:0-21295 GCA_009733775.1 Alectoria sarmentosa
AAGCGGTCATAGCAGGAGACACCGTGTCCTGATGGAGCGATATATATGCCTGTCCTACACCAGCCAGGCAATGGCTCTTCATTCGATTTCATCTCTTTCAGAGCCACTGCATTCTTGTCCCACCCACTTACCCACGCCTGTATATAGCTTCCTTTGTACTCCAGGTCTATGTCGTACGGACATGGGAGTTTTTCTTAGCGCTGGGGTACCAGGATATGCCTGTTCAGGCCTATATTCGCTACTAGCCCTGGCATTGAGATGGCCCAGTCACTATTTACGTCATTTGTATACCCTCATTTGTGTGTGTGTCGTGTGCATTCGAGTACGCAAGCACTAACTAGCAGTCGGTCCCGCGATTTTTTGTTTAAATTATCGTCAAATGCACGCAGAAGGCAGCAGAAGACATTTCGCATTATATAAAAATAAATTTATATTCAAGTAAATAATCGTTACAATAATAATCATTATAATCACAATAATATTTATTACAATTATTTATTATAATAATAACTATTATTTAAAAATTGAACAAAACTTTTATATTAAACATCGCCTAAAAATGTTTGATAATAATGTTTTATAATTATACTTTTTATACGTTACGTATATGAAAAATCGAATCGTGTTAAAAACATTTTATTATATACATGATGTGGTGGCGGATGCCATTCGATAACCTGCATATGCTATCAACACGACGATAGAAACACAACTTCAACGAATCGCGAACCTCGTAGCCTCGTTGCAGAAGAGCTTTTGTGACGAGCGACATGGCTCGCTGCACTGGTGGATGTGCTTGTACGTTTCCATCCCCATTTATGACTGCAAAGACAAGTTTTTCATCCCTCTCATGGGGTCGAGCCATCCTACTACGAATGCTCTGAAGCTTTTCTTCTCTCCAAGGTATCTCCACAACATCACAACCATCTTGCCAAGGGAAAGTATTGAGCACTGCCTTCATTGCCATTTCTATCGTCGGTAAATCACCTGTCATAGGACCAATCACGGATCCGTTGACTGGTGAACCTGGCAATTATTCCATTATTAACGTTGAAGGTATATCGAGGTGTCACATACGCTGGTGACCATTCCGCTAGCAGGTAAACGACCGAATGACGGGCGCAGCCCAAAGAGATTGTTGAAAACGCATGGTATTCGAATCGATCCAGCTATGTCCCAGGATCAATGCTAGTCTTTTCACCACTAAAGGATGTTATCTCTTACCAATATCAGATCCCCAACCCATTGGAGACCCTTTCAAAGCTAGCAGAGCGCCCTCGCCTATCGGAATATAAGTCGATTATAACATACTGGGATTGTGAGGTCGCATAGATGTACCTCCTGAAGCTCCTCCGGCAGACAGGTTGCGATTATATGGATTTATCGTGGACCCGATGATATTGTTGTTCGTCTCTCCCATCTGTGTCACGTCAGTTCTACTACACCGTAGGGCTATATGCTGGGGATGGCAACCTACCAGCATACTCATTGGTACACTGGTCTTCACGAAGAAAACAGCGCCCATGCGACACAATCGCTTGACCAATACGCCCTCGCTGTTTTCATCTTTTTTTTCTCCAAGCCAGCTCACGTAGCCGCAAGCAGACTCGAGTCCCTCGGTATTGAATCGGTTTTTCAGACTGACCGGAAGTCCGTGTAACGGTCCTACCGTCTGACCAGTTCTAAGCAGCGACTCATCCAGCGCCTTTGCACCTTGTTCTGCGGCCACAAAGCAGATTTCTGATAAGCAGTTGGTCTAGGAAAGCGGTCAGTGGGACATGACGAACAATTTGAAAGTGACATGATAGTCTACTGCTTACCAGCTGGTGCGCGACTGATGCACGATGACAAAAAGCTCTGGTAATATCCACAGATGTCCTGTATCCAGATCGAATGTTGGCTAGGATCCTACTGCTGGGCGCATTGGTGATTTCCAGCTCCCGCCGGTCAAGAAACCGACAAATGTATTCCCCAAAGTCGCGAAGTCTGGTCACGGATGGGATATCGGAATTTGGGATTCGCCATTTGGGCGGAATCAACTCAATAAGACTCGTCCTCTTTCCTTGAGCTTTAGACTGCCAGGCCATGTTTGTAGATGCAATCTGGGAGATGATGTTTTGCCGAGGTTAATGTATTTTCGACAGATGGGTAGGGCCCGCCTCCGAAAAGAGGATTAGAATCGAATTCCGACTTCCAACTCTTTAGTTCTGATATAATTGCTTGGCGTGAGTCGCCTGTGGATGTGGCAAAGAGAACGCCGCACGAGCCGTTCTCCCCGTGAAGTACTCGTGGCGTCCAAACATATGGGAGGGCACGGGTGTCCGATGAGTTTGACTTGGTCTCCTCGCCGTACCAGAGGACTCATTTCTGGGCGTGAGCGGCTTGTATCGGCAATGGGGGCGATACGCGGGTCTCAGTTATTAAAATACCAGTAGACTGAGTAGAGTATCTTTTGCCGCCACTCGGATGTTCACACCGCAAAAGCTTGAACCATTGTATCCCACATCTTGATATCAAGGGATGACGACTATCAATGATGGGAATACACTGATATCTATGTTTCCTTCATCCGTACCTTCATTTGTATAGCTGAGCTACTAGAGGTAGTACTATTGTATTTTTGGTATCTTTATATTAAGATACCCTGGACCTTGATTCCAGGACTTGTCTCCCTGTGGGCTGGTATCGAAGAAGTCAGGCCGTCTTACATGTCTGCTGCTAACGCCTGGCCCAAAATTGGGCCAGGCGCTATGGCCATCAAATGAGACAGTGTTCGAGATTGCGTACAGTCCTTGCATTCTCTCACGCATTACCTTCTGTGCTCTCATCATGATGCTGCAGCCTTTCGGATTCCTCTATTTCTGAGATACATCGTCACTACATCAGCAAATTTATCAACAAGGCCTTGGGGAAATCAATGGCACCCTCTGAACCTTCAGAAGCCACTCTTCAGATAGTGATCTTACCTGAGGATGGTCCAGAGCAGACGCAATCCTGTAGTACTCGGAAAGGCGGTGACATACTAGTCGGCTATGTGGATGTGTTTCTCGATAGCCTCGTCGGTGTGAGCATTACCGTCGTATTTCAAGGTGTGTGTGTTCGGGCCTGTCAGTACTTGCTGCAGGCTTCGTCGTTGATGCTCCTTTGACCTAGGCTTTATAAGGACATGGCTACCGTCCTTCAACTCACAGCCTGATAATAACGCCACAGCAGAATACAAGGTAAGATCTTTATCTCGATAGAACTAACGGATGGCTAAGTATCGATGTTCGTGAAGTTCCTGAGTGAAATCCAAGAGATCGAGACAACGTCCTCTCATCGACATCAACGGAAAGGGTTTCATGTTCACCGTCTACCTTTTGCATTTACCATCCCCAACGAGCTCATCTCTTCAAGGTCCGATGTGAACCCAGAGCTTCTGAACCTCCTTCCAACCGTCAAAGAGGGCCAGAGCTATTATGGACTAGCCACCAAGCAAGAATACATGCAACCAAGAATCATGTACGTCGTCACGGCGGTATCTACGAAACTCGCAGGAGACTTGAGTTCAGCTACATTATGCCGGACCAAGCGAGAGATTACTGTAATGCCTTCCATTCCAGCGTCTCCTCCCCTCCAGATCGAACACTTTCCTCACGAGTACAAGACGACCTGCATCAAGACCTTGAAAAGACGCATGTGGAATCGACCATTGGGTAAATTTACTGTCTCGGCAGCGGAACCAAAGGCCTTGAACATCTCGACATGTGCCCTTAGGGCTTCTACTGTAGCATCAGTCAAGCTTTTATTCCAGCCATGTGGAGCCCACCAAACGCCAGCAGCAAGACCATACGAGTGGAAATTGACAGTGAAGTCTTACCTGAAAGTCAGAACGTTTTACTCTACCAAACCGTTCACCCAGATACCTACCAAGGAGAGCTGCAAGTCGGAGCCGCTGGCTGAGATGACCTCCAGCTGCACTCCTCCAGAGATTCGCCAGTGTGACACCCTCCCGTGGCGCTTACATCGCCTTTCCTCTGCAGGCACCATCGCTTCGGATACTCTTGCTATTCCGTGGACCACCACCCTGATAGTGCCAGTGAACGCATCCAAATCTTTAATTCCTACCTTTCTCAGTCCGCTGTCGGCTCGTCGATATGTGTTGGTGCTATCCATTATGATTGAAGAAATACACCATGATGCGATGGTATTAGAGGTTCCACTACAGGTCAGATCCGATTCTTCGCGCTTTGTGCGGACCAGGTTTGCAAAGCCTCTTGAGGTGGATTTGTACTGACTCATTCATTGCCACTGTTGTTGCAGGCATTTAGTTCGTATTAGGTTCGATTTCTAATGGCGCTTGTACAATGGTGTAGCGGCTTTCTATTTTCTGCCACCTCCAACAGATCGAAAGGCAGCCACAGTCTGCGCGCTACTTACCGCAATACTGATCAACGCTAAAGTGATACTGATCGTGCCAAACACCAGCACGGCCCAGAATGTCACGTGCTGCACACGATCGCGTTTGTCCTTCCACATCTGATACCAGCCACTCGGTTTCTGGTTGTCCATATAGAATTTGATCTCCCGAAGTCGAGAGCTGAAGCGAGGAAAGTGACTAAATGAGCGCATGGATTCTGATTCGCCAACCAGTGCCGGGTAGGGAGTGAGGATGTTTTCGAGATGCCAGCAGAGGTCCAAAGAGTAGGGCGGACCAGAGGCGAGGTGGGTGGAGATTGTGCTAGGCAGAGGATTTCTGTGGGTGAGACTGTGGAGTATGCTAAAGGCACGGTCGATGCGCCACCAGATATGTCTGAGCGGACGTGGCGTGGCCGTGTCATTATTTCCACGATCAAGCTTGCCAGGTAGTGGAGTGTTCAAAAAATGCTTGAGTATCTTTCGGGCACGCGAGCTATTGATATCCACACGAAGATCGTGGACTAGTATACCCGTTCTTCGGTTGGCATTCTTAATAGCGCAGGTTTCAGTCGTTGTGAACTGCTTGGCGTTTATGTTATGAAAGAGGAGCCGATAAGTATTTTTTAGCTCATACAGGACGTGGAATTTGGGATTTCTTGTGGCATCCGGATGATCTAAACCCATATCGTGCGCGAAACTCTTCAAAGACTGAGCATTGTACCAAAAAAGCAGTGATTGATCAAGTAAACTGACATCCCAGAACAAGGTCAAAGTTCTCGAATAGGTCGAAAGTCGCAGATGATTGTCGATACAATCACTCCAGACAATACGAAGACCGCCAAGCCTCATCAGGGTCTGGAGATTGAGATCATGGGCTGCAAAGACCGGATCGTTTGACTGCTCAATATCATCTCGCGAATCTGGAACAGCGAAGCGTCCGAGGAAATCGAGTATGAACATCTGGCTCTCTTCTTTGGATATGGGCCTTCGCAAAGGCCAATTTTTCCGTCTGGCTGTATTGATGGCGAATATGGCCTCCAGTATATACGTGAGTTGGCCTTGACGCACGGTTGTACCGGTCCCAGAAATTGAGTTCAGGATCACTCGGAGTATATTATTTCCTTCCCAATCTTTGATCAGCCCTTTTTCATGACAACGGCGGTGCAACTCATTCAGATTGAATCTGTTGCGTATGTCCTCAGACCACGGCCCATTCATAAAAGGTCCTGCAGCGTCGGGATTGTTCCCCTTCTGGAAATCTTTAGGCCGATTTGAATAGTCAAGTTCAGTGAAGAACCTTCCTATTTCAATGAGCACGGACGTAATGTCACTATCCGTATAGCCGATGGCATTATCGCGTTTCGCAAATCCCAAGCGATCGATTACGTTGCTCAGATGGAGTCCGTAGGAGTACTCGAGTTCTGGCCACGACATGCACTGCAACATATTGCTGGTCCTCAAGGGGAACAGCGCTTCCATGAGCTCCGACCTCCGGTATAGCACCATTTTCTGAAGCCGCATTCCATGGTTTAATTGATGGTAGGCATTATAGGCATCGACGTCCGAAGATTCCGGGGGTTTGCGAGCCCATTCCCAGGGGTCGAAACCCACAGCTTCTGGTTCATGCTCTAGCTGTTGGTATACGTTGTCGGGAAAGAACTTGTCTTCGGCTAGTGAGTCAACACGCATATTCATTTGGAGGAACACCGTCATGATGCGGACATACATTGAAAGTCATACTCAGCGTCAAGAAATGATACCGAGGCACGAGCATATAAATTGATACTTCGTTCTCGCTTTTGCTTGTATGCTTTCCTTGCCCTCTCGTTGCCTATCTTGAAACTGTACTCTGGTGATGTCCTGTCAGAAGTAGGCTGGCGCTCCTGCTGGTAGGGCATCTGCGGCTTGCTGTGGTTCCCAATACTACCACTTGGTCAGCTAGAAACTGGAGCTGTCACTTTTCGAGATAGTTTGCCCCTAATCTATGTAGTTTGCCTTGATCTCTTCCTCAGCTCTATCGGATGGTAAATGGTAATTTGCCGATCGGGATGGGTCTTGAAGGATATCAAGACCTCGATGGCCACTTCATGGAACGCTTCGTGAGATGCCAACAGGGCGTGAAATCGGTGGCGAGAAATATGAAATTGAGAATTTGTGGGCAAGATTGCGTCGTTTCTAGCCATGGCACTTACATCGAGAACGCAGGAAGAGGGAGGCCTGGAAGACGACAAAACAGCGAGGCTATATACCGTCTGACACCGCAAGGCAACCATGGGGCGCGGTTCATGCAAGGTTTATGCATGGCTGAGGGACGCTGCGGATTCTCCTTTCTCAGCCACGGTCGACTATCCAGCCCTACACGCCCGCTGGCATCAGGCACATGGCAAGGTACGAAGTCCATTTTTTATACTTGTCGCGGCAATGATAAATGCAATGACCGCAAAATATATAGAGCTCGATCGTGTCGAATGGCAGCGTCAATCAAGCAATCAAGCCTCCTTCCTAGTGGTACTCCTCTTTGCAAAACCCTTTGCGGGAGCGCGAAACTACTCCTGTTAGCGAAACCCTTGGCGGGAGCGCAAAACTAGCAGCCGCCCCCACAATTTTTTGCTTGAACCACCGCCAAAGGCACGCAAAAGGCACGCAAAAGGCATTTCGCATTACATAGACATGAAATCACATTCAAATAAATAATTGTTGCAATAATAGTTATTATAACCATTATAGAAATAATCATTATTTAAAAATCGGGCAAAACCTTTATATCAGACTTCGTCTGAAAAAATTTAATGATAATGCTTTATAATTATACTTTTTACACGTTACGTATATTAAAGATTAAATCGTGTTAAAAATATTTTATTATACGATTTATCAATAAATTTTAACACGCAAATAAAAAAACGTAATATAAAAATAAAATATAATAATTTACGTTTATATAATTTACGCTTAATGCTTATATTAAAGTTTTAATATTATTTTTTATTAATATATATTATTTATAATATCATAATTTTGAATAATATTAATTAAAAAAAGAAAAAAGTCGATAAATAAAGAGTAAATTATAAAAATGAAATAATAATTAAATAAAGAATAATTAATTGAAATATAATTTTAGCAATTACGAAAAAAAGTTAATTATTAAATTTTTTAATTAGCTCGAAAAACGTTAAATTCGAGATTTAATCGAATTAAAAATCGTTTTCAAGTTTTTATAAAACGTGTAATTCGTTATAATTACAATTATATAATTATTATAATTATATTATTAAATAATTAAGTAATCAAATAATTATTGTAATTTATTTCATTATTGCAATAATTACTTAATTATTTGATCATTTAATCACCTAATTATCTGACTATCAAAAACTCAAATTATTAGATTATTACTTCTTTTTGCAAAATTCTTGACGGAAGCGCAAAACTTACAGTCGCCCCCGTAATTTTTTGTTTAAACGATCGTCAAATGCACGTAAAAGATAAAATCGCATTATATAAATTTAAAATCACATTCAAATAAATAATCGTTATAATAATAATTATTATAATTATTTATTACAATAACAATTATTATTTAAAAATCGAGCAAAATCTTTATATTAAATTTCGCTTAAAAAAATTTAATAATAATGTTTTATAATTATACTTTTTATACGTTATATATATAAAAATTGAATCATATTAAAAACATTTTATTATACGATTTATTAACAGATTTTAATATATAAATAAAGAGTGTAATGTAAAAATAAAATATAATGTTTTACGCTTATGTGATATTTATATCAAAGCTTTAACATTATTTTTTATTAATATAAATTATTTATAACGTAATAACTTTGAATAATGTTAAATAAAAAAAGAAAAAAATCGATGATTAAATAATAGATCGTAAAGATGAGAATATAATTAAATAATAAATAATTAATTAAAATATAATTATAATTATAACAATTATGTAAAAAACTTAATTAATAAAACCTCAATTTAATTCGAAAAACGTTATATTTGAAATTAAATTAAATTAAAAATCGTTTAAAAGGCTTTTAACAAAACGTTTTTAAGATAATATTATTATCGTTATAATTATATTATCGTTTATTTCAAAGCTTATTCGAGTTTTCATTCAATATGAATTTGAATTAAATTATAATAATAATGTTATTTTAACTGATTTATACGATATTAATATGCGATTTTTATAAAAAATAAAATCCAATTAATTTTAATATAACATCATTTTTATTTCGAATAACAATTTAAGCGAACGTCTTAAAATCATTAATTAAAACGTAAAAAAACAATTATTCGTTTATTTTAAAAAGTCCTTTATATCATATTTAAACGAATTAATATATATATTATTCGATTAATTTGATCTCGTTTTCGATAAGAGCATCGTTTAAAAAACTTTATATTATTTTAATTAATCTCGTAAGCGAATGAGAAAAATAATTAATTAGCGCAATGTCTTTTTATATAATAATTAATTTATTATATCAATTAATTAATAAGTTAATAAATTAATCTTTTTAAATAAATCGACGATTTATAAACGAATTAATAAATATTTTATTACCCTCAACAATTAAATATTAAAATCTTTAAATGACAGAAAATATAAATGGGTTTTTTTAAACATATGATTATGAACAATGAAAAATTCAAACGTTTAAAAAAATGAAGTGTGTTATTTATTTTTACGATAAAAGGTTATTTATTATAAATAATCTTTCAAAACTCGATTATTTAAAACATCTTTATCGATTTTATATAAGATTACGTTTTTTTTTATTGCGATAATTTCGAAAAAAACGAGTTTTAATTAATAATTATATGTGATAATGCGTCGATTCATCACAATTTTAAGTTTATTAACATATATCACGATGCAAAAGTTTTATTAAAATATTTATCTTCGTATTCGTTTGATTTTAATTCGATTAAGATTTCGTTTTCGATGCTTAAAACGTGAATTAAACGATATCAAAATATAATTATATTATATTTCGACGAAAAACGATATAATAACTTTTCAAATTTAATTGTCTTTACGTAAAAGAAATAATATAACGCGAATAATCTTTCTCGAAGAAGTGAAATATATTATAAAAGTTAAAATAAAATGAACGACGCTGAAGTATTAAAAGAATAAGTTGTTATAATTATTTATATATGTTATTTATTTTTATACTTTCATTATAATATATCGTTTAAATTCACGTCGTTATAAAATATTTATTTCGTTTATTAATTTTATTCGTAATTTTCATTTTCGATGAAATGTAAGATGAATTTTATTATAAAGATCGTAAAAGCACGTATATATATTAAAACGCGAATTGATTTTTTTCTACGTTCAAATGCGTTTACATTATTAATTAATTCGCGCTTAATGCCTAATTCGATATTTAACTTTTTTTATTTATATTCGAAATCATCATCTTTTCATTGTTAAATGTGATGAAATTTATAATATTTATTTAATAATTTCTTTTTTATATTTTTTAAAACCCTTTCGTCGTGCGATATAACGTTTAACTTTATATATTCGATAAAATCGTTAATAATTAACGTATATCGAATTATTAACTTTATACTTTAAAATCGTGATTGAAATTATCGTGATTTTACGATTGTAAACACGATTAATAGAGCGCTGAGAATCGTAATAATCACGTTTAATAAATTCAATTTCAAGATAAAAGAAACGAATATTTATAAAAAAAATCGCTTAAATTCGATAATAATGTAAGAAATTAAATAATCGTAATAACAAAAACAAATATACGATTACGTAATTATTATATATTATTTTCTCTTTTATTTCTCTTTTTACGAATTTTATTCTTTTATTTATTTTTCAAATCACGTTTTCAATTAATGAATAAACTTATAAACGATACATTAATAATAAATTTATTTATTCGATTTGTTATAATAATTGTTAACCAATTAATTAAATTTTGAATTATTATAAAATAATATCTGCGCGAGTTTTTAACATAACAGATCGACTTAGAATAATTTTAATTATCATAATCGTTTTTATAACACTTTTAACGATCGCGAATAACACGTTTAATAATAACGATAAAATTAATTTTATTCTTCGCAATTTAAACATTAAATAATCGTTCGATAAAATTTAAAATTAATAAAATCTCGATAAAACTTATAAATTTATTATTTAAAAATTTATCGTTATGTATAATCATTATAAAAACGATCTTAACAACAATAATTTTTTTTTCAATAACATTAAATTTATTATAAACGTATCGATGTATTAAATCAAATTAAAACTCTATTTTATGTTTTTAATTTTATAATTCATCGAATATCGTGCTTAAAACTTAATCAAACTCGTTTAAATTAATCTTTTAAGCGCTGAAATGTTTTTATTTAATCGCAACAAAAACGTTATACGATGAAATCACAACGAATGAAATTCGATAATATAATATATATTTAAACGATATAATATATTCACGAGCACGATTATTTTTAATAATTAATAACAAATATAAAATAAGCGAATTGTTATCGATTATATAGTTTTTAACTTTAATGTTAAATGCGATCTTTTCGTTCTCAAAAGAATTTTACATTGAATTGATATTATATAAATTTTATCTCTTTATTATTAAACGAATCGATATCGATAACGTCTTTTTAAACGATAAAAAAATAATACGATTTCGTTTTCGTTTTCGATTGAATTGATTTTTTATTATTTTTTTGCGAACGAAATTGTTAACTTTTTTGAATATTCATAATTTTTAAAATCTTTTATTAACGTTTTCTTTCTTTTTTATTCTTTTCATTATTAATTATCGTTTGTAAATTATTTAATTAATTATCGAATTAAGTTACTATCGATGCTCGCATTTTAATAATAAAATCAAATTAAAAAAAACGATAAAAGCATAAATTGTTCGATCGCATAAAAATTAAATTTTTATTAATAAATATTATTTAATTAAATATCGCTTCTTTTATATCTATAAATCGTTTTTTATTTATTAATAACTTCGATAATAATATATTATATAAAAAATTAAATAATTAATTCGATAATAACGAATTGAATTATAAAAGATCTAAGAAAAATTAAATCATCGAAAAAAACGTTATCGCTCAAAAGGCTTCGATTTATTAAATTTTAATAATAACGTAATTATTATACGAGATTTTATAATAAGTCTTAAATTAAATGTTTTAATAATAAATGTAACAAATACGTTCATTTTTGTTATAATTTTATTTCTCTCAATTTGATCGAACGAGAATCGTTTATTGTTAAAAATTATAAAAATGTTTACACGTTTTTTTTTTCGTAAAAGACTTTTTAAAATTAAATTTTTTGCGTAATAATATAACGATAATAATACAATTTATAAATGTGATAAAAAAGTTTTTTTATATTTTTATATTACATTATTTAATTTATATTATATCGTTTATTAAATAATTTCAATTTTAATTCGATTAAAAAGATAAAATAATTATTACGACGAGTATTTTATTTTTTATATAACTTTAATGATAATATAAATAAAAAATGACGAAGTTGATTATTAATCGAACGCGAATAATAATAATAACGACAATAATAATAACGATAAATAAATCGAGATTTAAAAAGATTACATTTATTTAAAATAATTAATGAATTATATACGATTTCATTTTTACACGATTTTATTATTATATCACGATTCTATCTTTTGCGTGCATTTGATGATCGTTTAAACAAAAAATTGTGGGGGCGACTGCAAGTTTTGCGCTCCCGTCAAGGGTTTTGCAAAAAGAAGTAGGTTATCAGGCTATCAGGCTATCAAAGTATCTAACTATCAGGTTATTAACCTACTTAATTATCTGACTGCACGGTTATGATGGCTACTTGACTGCGACGATTTCAATGATTACCTAACTATCTGACAACACGGCTGCAATGCCTACTTGATTGCGACGGCTGCAGTCACTACAATGGTTACCTGATTACCTGATTACCTAACTATCTGACTATCTGACTATCTGACTATCTGACTATCTGATTACCTGACTACATGACTGCAATGGCAACATGGCTACAGTAGAATGCAATCGCTACAGTGGCTACTTGATTGGGACGACTACAATGATTATAATGGTTATCTGATTACCTGATTACACGGCTGCAATGGCTATTTGATTACCTAATTATTTGACTGCACGGCTGCAATGATTATTTGATTGTTCGATAGCAATGATAATACGATAGCGATAACGACAGCGAGTGGTAAACCGAGGTCTAAAAAAGCTACACCTACTTTGAATGACCAATGGACTATATACGGCCTCAAATCTACACGATTCTACATCTATATAATGCGATATTCATTCTGCTTGCCATGGGCGGTCGTCCAGGCAAAAAATTGCGGGGCCGGCTGCTACTTAGTTTCGCGCTCCCGCAAAGGGTTTTGCAAAGAAGAGTAGAGTACTGCAAACATGTTCTACTAGTATCTGATCGGCTGGCGCCTGGGGTCCAAAATGATAGCCGAGGGGATTAAATGTTGTGTTCCATGTCTTCCAGCCATGCCCTATGTTGTATGATCCTCTATTTCTCCTGTCTCCATTCCGTTTTTCTCCCTCATACTGTCTCACTCCTCTGCACGACCATCGCCGTCGCCGCTCCACCCCCATTACAGATAGCAGCAACTCCATAGTCCCCCACTTCTAACTGATGCAACAGCGTCGTCAGTATCCTGCTCCCCGAGCTCCCCAGCGCATGCCCCAGACTTATCGCACCGCCCAGCATATTCACCTTCGCACCCTCCAGACCCAAAATCTTCTGGTTCGCCTTGATGACAGCCGCGAATGCCTCGTTGAACTCCCAAACTGCTACCTGCTCTTTCGAGATGCCGGCTCTTTCCAAGGCAATCGGTACGGCTTTTGCGGGGGCGACGGGGAAATCTACTGGGTCGACTGCTGCGTCCGCGGAAGAGACGATGCGTGCGAGGACGCGACTGCCGGAGCCGTATTCGGCTGCAATGTCTCTGCTGCCCAGGACCAGCGCTGAGGCACCGTCGTTAAACGTCGAAGAGTTTGCCGCCGTTACTGTTCCGCCATCTTTCATAAATGCAGGCTTGAGCGTGGGTACCTTCTCTTCCCTCAAGTTATCATAGCCCTCATCTCTTTCAACGACTGTTTCCCCTTTCTTTCCCTTGATAATGACTGGCGCAATCTCGTCCGTGAATCTGCCCTCCTTCCACGCTTTTTGCGCCCGGTGAAAACTTTGAATAGCGTAGTCGTCCTGCTCTTTTCTCGAAATGTTGTGTTTCTTCGCGGTCTCTTCAGCACACACACCCATATGGAACTGATTGTAAACATCCCACAAGCCATCCTTAATCAGTCCATCCTCCATGCTTATCGTCCCAAACGACGGATGCTGGTTCGACCTAGGCACATAATAAGGCACACGACTCATATTCTCCATGCCCCCTGCCACTTGTGCTTCCGCCAAACCCAGTTGTATATTCTGCGCAGCAAATACCACGGCTTTCAGACCTGAGGCACATACTTTGTTGATGGTGACTGCATCCACGGAGGGTGAGAGGCCAGCGAGTATGGAGGCTTGTCGAGCGGGTGATTGTCCGACAGAGGCTTGGAGAACATTGCCCATGTAAACATCGGTGATCTTGGATGCGGGAACGCCGGATTTTTTCAGAGCGGATTTGATGGCTGTTGCGCCGAGTTGGGGAGCAGGGACTGGGACGAAGGAGCCGTTAAACTGATCAGATTTAATGAAAGGACGTTAATATATCAAAGACAGAGCAATACTTTGCCAGTGGGAGTCCGGGCGGCGCTGAGGATGTAGGCATCCCGGATCTCGCCCCTCGAGGCAGGAGTTGTGGAAAGATGCCGTCTGACTTGAGCAACGCGTTGTAAGGGGGAATGGGCTGATGATTGGGACAGCAAACGCTGCGAAGTCCTTGGTATTGAGGAAGACATGTCTGATGACGAAGGATGGGATTCTCGGAGGCTCTCTCGCATCAGACCAAATTATGAGCGGAGAAATGTGGGGCTTATCTCCGCCAAAGGCCGTGGCTTTGGAGGCCTGCTTTTCATTGTCCATAGATGTCCACAGACGCGGTGTTTACTTATTGAGATAGGAGCTCTGTAATTATCGCACAATGTTGTATAGTCTAGACTTGCGTGAGCCTACGCACATGCTTCCAACGCCGTCTCCCTTAACATGCAATACTCATTACCCTTGTATCATGCAGTTCTGATCCCTCTACCCAAACGCATTGTTCATAGCCTTGTGCGCCAGCTCCACCCCTAGAAAAGTCACAGCATTTGCCGGCACAGCCCTCGCCATCGCCGGCCCCATACCGGGAAAGAACGCCTTGAAGCCTCCACTCGCATAAAGTCCTCTTATAGTACCGCCAATCGTCGGCCGTCCCTCCGCACTTTGTAATCGACTCTTGATCGTGTCAATCGGGAAGACAGGTATCCACATGGCCACACCCGCTGCCCCACCCGCAGTCATCACAGCCGTCAAGCTCAATTCCCCTGACGGATTACCATCTGCATCCTTTGGCGTCATCTTTCTCTTCACGTATTCATAACTGGCAAAATATGTAGCGCTTCCTGGTCCATCTCTGGCAAGCGTCATTGCAGAACCACGGTAGACGGACCGTATGCCGCCTTCCTTGTAGAGCTGACGTACGACGTCCATACCGCCCGAGTAGCGGGGTTTTTCGCCTGGCGCAAGTTGTTTCTGGCCTTGGATTTGGAGGAGGACTTTTACACGTTCGAAGGGTGCGGTTATGATGGTCATGGGAATAGCGGAGAAGAAACCAGCAGCGGAGGTTTGGGTGATTGTGAAGTGGGCCTCGGAGTTTGTTTGGGGGGAGAATGCTCGGACAAGCTTTTGACCGACATCATAGCCCTGGGCACGGGGTCAGTAAATGCTTGGAGGCGGAAGGTAGAGAACGCGTACCCAGAAGCTGACAGCGACTGTAAGAGAAAACATTAGTCTTGGGGCAATGAGCTGGAGTTGTTGGAGGTAAATATCTCACACATTGGCGTCACGCCTACTAGCGGTGCTGATACACCTGCATAGAGGCCCTGACAATCAATCCATCAGCCCCGCAACCTGTTCTTCTTCCCTCTGACCCCCATTGACCTACCTTCCGTAGTCCCTCCCGAGCAACAGTCTTCCTTACAACATCAAGGGCCCCAGAGTAAACTCCCTTCTCCGCCGTCTGCATCCGCACCTTCACCAAATCAAAAGGATGTCCCACTATGACCGCACATATTCCTCCAACACCCCCAGCGATGAGGGAACGGAAACTGGAGAGCGTTTGTTTTGAGGCTTCGACAACTTCGGTCTTGACCTCTTCTGTAGAAGGTATAGAGGGGGCGGATGACGACGACGAAGAGGAAGAGGAAGACATTACTGGCGCAAAAACGAGAAAAGAAGCCAACAAGGTGAAAGAAAATAAGAGAAATGGGAGCTTGATTCTTGTTGTGGGATATGATTGTGGAATTGGGTTTCAGGCCGACAGCCGAGGCACACGAGCGCCAAGCCTGCCTTTTGTCCGGGGCAGCTCTTTCCTTCCATTACCATCTAGCAGAGAATGGCAAAGAATTAGAAAATAGTCGATATGACATCTATCAATTTGGTTGCGAGGCTTTGAAGATGACGTCTTTTATCATCCATGCATCAGCGACCTTTCGTGTTTGAGAATTGTTCCCTATAATCGAAATGGTGCATGAAACTTCATGGCATGGAAAACGACTATTCTCCTCGTCTTTTTTTCTGGACATAAATAAATGGGCAAAGATAGGGGACAAAGAAAAGAATTCAGAATTCCTTCCTCAGTTGTACATCAACGACCCCAGGAAATCGACTTTCTACTGCACACTAGCGCTGCTGCTGCTTCTTATCTGCTTCCGTTAGGACTTCAGAAGGCTGTTGATTGTTGGAGACTTTGCCTATCTTCTCCTCTTTCACAGCAGGATTTCAAGGTTCTTCTTGCACAACTTGATTCAAGTATCTACCCATCGCGTGCCCCAACGCGTCTGAGCTGGTTGAGTCTTGTGGGCGCTCCTGCTTAGGCTGGTCAAGTGACGTGGTACGAGAGGCGTTATCTCCATTTCTTCCGTTGCTTAATGAACAAGGGCTCAACATAACCTCGGCAAATGGGGTCCTTATTTGTTGATTCGCATGGGGTGCCTTTGCTGAACGTTGGAAAGCGTGCAAAGGTCTTTTCGGCTTCATGCTCGTCAATAGCTGACGGTCGGTCCTAGCTATTTATCCAACAACTTGTGACAAAAAAAGTTGACACGTGAGAATAGCAACTGCCTTGTCCATTTGCTCCATCGTTAGCATTTCTACTGACGATAGATCTGGACCGTGTCAAAGCCAGACGACGATCATTCGATCGAGAGCTGCGAGTGTAGGTGTCAGCAATCCAAGGCTTGATATTTTGTTTATTCTATGTTAACGGACAACCTCTTAGGACTTGGCGTTATGAGGCTGTGGTTCGGAACTCGAAAGGCCTCCTGTAACAATCAAAGAAGGCTGGCTGCTGGTATACTAGGTTGCGCTGGATTCTTTGGGGAAACGGTCTTGGTATAAGTAATGGAACGAAATCGAAACGGCTTTGACGGAGGTATTTAACGACCAAGCGGAGACATATCCTATTGACGTCGCTTTGAAAGCGGGCTGTCCAAGCTTGACTAAAGCAATATGAGGAGCCAAGTCAAATTACAGAGCAAACGAGATCGATGAAGGCAGAATATAGTACCATTAGTAATGTTTGTACTGGTGAGCTTGCCTTTTGAGGTATGGTTCAGTCTCTTTGTGTACCAGTCTCACTCGATTTCAACAATCGAGTGAAGCACCGGAAGTGATTGATCCCGGGAACCACCCGGTTCCGCAGGAAATGCTATACGCTTCTAAGGGCTCGTGATGTTGAGATGCTTCTATTCCTGAGCCCTACAGGACGATATTGGAAAAGGCGGCATCGATTGTGTTGGATCAGTCACCCGACTATTGAAACAGTGTAATAGTTGTTACAAGCGAATGGGCTGCCTCACTAGGTCAAAAGGGATTTATGAGCAACAGCTGATTTTGAACGTGTGGTGCATCGGGCTACGGCGGACCATCGCGCTCATGTCAAATTTGTATGCTGCTACATTACATAACAGGCAGACAGTCCCTTCTAAAGGTCTGGACGAATTAGGACATATATGCCCAATGCGGGTCAGAGCCCAGTGAAGGAATGGCGTCCCAGGAGCCAATCCGAGGTCACAGACGGTGACTATCATTATATGCCATTCCTTACAGGTTCACCGAACCGGTGTCGCTTCATTTGTGCTATCCTCCCTCCACTGCCACATGGACGAGGATAGCTGGCACGGGCCGGCCATGTCTTACAAGAGTGCGTCTCCGTATATCCCTCAAGCCTAGTCATTGTTCCGTACTGATCAAGCGCTTGCCTGGACAGCATAGATGGCATTATGTCCGCCGCTACCTTTGGCCGGTAGTGACTCCGCGCCCCTATGCAAGCGAGGTGTGCTGTTGATTCTTTTCCATCCTCGCCGCCTCCTTCGTGGTCGAGAGTTCACCGATCTCAAAACAGGCGCGAGCTTAAGGGCATTCTATCTAGCGTGGCTAGATCGATATCATGTCAGCAAAATACAATGACTACAGCTCCGGGGCGTAGGAACGGATCTGGTAGATCCGCGTCGAGTATCCGAGGCATTGTATTGGTCCATTCTAATGAATATCATTATTGCTGAGTTACTTTGTGGTTGGTTGGGGGATTTTCGTGTGAGGAGGTGTCTGTAGCAAATACTATGACATGGCTTTTTGGACAGAAAGCGTGTTTATTATCAATGCTCACTATAGTTTTATGGCATCAACGGTATTCCGATGACAGACTCTCGACTCGTAACCGAGGGTTTGAGGATACTAGTAATTTAAAAATCTCGTAAGATTTCAACGCTAGTAGGAACCTCGTAATACGAAAATCCTTTCAAAAGTCCCCTGGAGAAACGAATTTTTTGGGGAAATCTTTAATTAATTGTGCCACGTATACGAGCGCCAAGTCTGTAATTAAAGATTTCGATGCCGCAAATTGCATCAACAGCACTGTATTTTTGACTTTGGATTTGGACGATTCAGTCAAAGCTCTTGCGAACATGATTTTCGGGACCTCTCACGGGGTAAGATGGTGGGGTATCAAAGGGTGGGGGCTGATTTTAATTATTCCCGAACCCTGATTTCACAGGTCGTTTTCCCAGCGGGTTGACCCCGTAGCTCCCGAGCAGCGGCTTTGCAGGATTCCAGCATGTTTCATTGATGCAACCTTGTTACTAAGCGACCGAGACTGGTTTGGCTGCTCATGGGAACTCGCAGGGGGGGCAACCCGTTGTGCAAAAGACCCTGGAATACAGCATACCGGCATCGATACCTTACTGTTATGGTAAGCTTGGACCCTCGTTTGAGCGACTGTGCATAACGCTGCCTTGAGGCACAGTGATAATTAAATACGAAGTCTATGATAGCAAAAACCACTGGCGAAGGAATTTCGCCGAATAGAAACGCCTCACACCATCTTAAGCAAGGCAGCTGATCCATAGGCAGGGCCAAGGCGAAGCAGAAGGATTTCGCGTGCGTCCGTGCGTGCGTCTGCATAACAGCCCTAGGAAACGTATAATGGACATCCAATCGCAGAGTAGAAGATATGATGATTGCTGTCCAACCGGTCCCTGCGGACTCCTCCGACGAACCGCTTCCCCGAATGACCACGGATGCAGCTGAGCGGGGATAGCCTGCAGTCCTTATCAACTCCAGCCCCCAACAACGACTCCTCTATCCACTACGAGCCCTCACCTTACGGGCCATGGCACACATTCAGGTTCTTTTATCGTCAAGATGACGAACTAGCTAGGAAGTCTTGACGACTTCAAAGTTCTAGGTACCTGTGGTAAATTGACGGTGCTACCGTTGATGACATGTGCCTTTGCAAATTCAAATAAAATTTGTGATTAGGAAGCAGAAGTTGTATTAATTTCTTTTGAAGAGAATTCTGGTAGTGACAGGACTTTCTCTGGGCAATGCTGACAAATCGGTCGTTCAGATCAGTGACCAGTAAGCGTTTGATCCGCTTTGTCTACCGTTCAAAAGATCGCGATTGTGGTGACGATCTTTCGCCTGAAGAGCAAATCCAAGACTTCGCTTCGTGTTTCGGGATCCAGATTCTCTAAAGTCAGCACAGTCCTGCCGCTCTCCGCAGTCGTCGACAACGATGAGATTTCATTGGATGAAGATGTTGTCGCTGTCTTTGTCGCGTCAGTCTGTGTAGCCAGATCCTCAAGACCACCAGGCGGCTGCCGATGGTCATTCACTGGTGATAAAGCATTAGATGTTGTAGGGTTTGAATTCATCCAGGAATCACAGCTCGCTGTGGTGTTGGAGAAAGGATAGAGCGAGCTGGAGCTATTCGGAGATATGAGCACTGGTCTCGTTGTGTCAGTCTCATCGTGGGCATTCATGCTCGTAAACAAGTCGTCATGCCCTTGCGCAAATTGTGACCCGTATTGCGTAAGTGCCCCCGGGAATGAAAGAAGGTCCAGGGTTTCCAGGGGGCTGGCCTGTATACCCTGCGAGATCCATGTATTAATGGCTTGTTCGTCTATGGCTGTCATAGAAGTATCCTGTATAAAGGAATCAGGATGCCTTATGCCGCTTTCAGGGCTGGTCGGTATTAATTTGCGGATCTGCTCAGGTTCCGCTTGCACGACCTGTAGTGTTTGCATTGTGGTTGAAGAGGCCGATTGCGATTGCTTCTTCTTCTCTTGTCGACAAAGTGACACATAACTGTATCGCTCTCCAGGTCAGCTTGATACAGCCTCGGTCATCGAGAAACTTGAGACGCCTCACCGGTTGCTCAGGTCCAACCTTGACCTTTCAGGGAGGAACCTCTCATGGATTAGTTTCCAGTCATTGCCGTGGCTTTGAACAGCTTCCGTGAGGGTAGAATCCTAAATTCCACGATCAGTCGTCTAAGATCTCCACAAAGTAGCTCGTGGTCTTACATCTTCCTCGGTCCATTCACTGTGCGAGTTGTTCGGATTGAGAGAATTTCGCCAACGCTTGGCACATTCTAGACTTGCATCAGCTTGCACACTTGATGAGAGGTGCGTTTAAATTCATACGGTCAGGGCTGCGGGTCCCAATGGTTTTTGAAATGTCAGTCCAACTGTTTCCAGAGCCCAATTAGCATTTGGGCCTAGGATAGTGACAATGTCTGCCCACCGGCAGCCATATTCTTTGACCGCTTGACAGAGAGTGTCGTCTTCGCTACTATCCCATGAACCCTTTCTCCAATTCTCGTCCATCTTAGCCCAACGTTTGCGACAGTCATCCTTGCTTCTGCCTTGAAATGCTGCAGCAATTTCTGGCCAGTATATAGGCTTTGCAGTAGTCTCTGACTCAAATCGTTAGTCTGAATGCTCTTTGGTGCTTCTTCATCTCTTACTGCACTCTTCAACTTTCATCTGCAGAATACTATTCTCTGCAGGCGTCCATTTCCGAGGCGCCCTAGTAGATTGCGGATTCATCCCAACCACGATGACGGGCCAATATATAGTATACAAAATGAAGCGGATTAATTTTTTCCCAGCATCTACGAGCCCACAAGCCTCCGTTACGTATTAAAGGGCAGTTCTCCTAGTCTAGTACCAGAATCTAACAAGGCTGAAAACGAACCTTGTATCAGGCTGATCAAGCTGAAGGATTTTAGTAAATCGTTGCTGTAGGAGTAGGTATGGTGTGGTGTGGTGTGGTGTGGTGTGGTGTGGTGTGGTGTGGTGTGGTGTGGTG
>WOGZ01000461.1:0-21221 GCA_009733775.1 Alectoria sarmentosa
TAATCGTTTTTAAATTTCGATATTTTCATTTTTATTATTCGCGATTAATTTTATTGTTATTATTTATTAAAAAAGAAAAAAGAAAGAGAAAAAGAATTATCGTCGTCGATTTTATTATCGTTATTCGATATTTATTTTATTTATTCGACGCATATTTTATTATCGTTATTCGATATTTATTTTATTTATTTAACGCTTATTTCATTATCACTATTCGATTTTAATTCTCGCGAAAATCGAAATTCGTATTTTTTAAAAAGCATTCATTACGCGCTCGATGATTTTATTATCATTATTTGAAAATCATTTCATTATTATTATTTTACGCTCAACTTATTATCGTTATTTAAAATTTATTTTATTATTATTACTCGATTTTGATTCTCGTAAAAATCGAAATTTATATTTTATTAAAACATTTTTATTATGCGCTCGAGAATTTAATTATTATTATTTAATATTTATTATACGCTCGATAATTTCATTATTATTATTTAATATTTATTTTAATTACTCGATACTTATTTTATTATTATTATTCGATTTTAATTTTTATAAAAATTTAAATTCGTGTTTTTCGCACATTTTTATTGTGCGCTCGATAACTTTATTATTATTATTCGACGATCATTTTATTTATTCGACGCTCGACGTTTAAAATAAAGAAAAAAGAAAAAATGTAAGAAATGTTAATGTATACGACTATAAAGAAAATATGATTTTTTCATCTTTATTATTTAATTTTCAGCGTCGCAAATGTTAAAATTCGTAATTTTGTTATATAATTTTATTCGAATAAAAGTGTTGAAATAATTAAGTTTATTTCACTTTTTTTATTCGACTATTATCGACTGTAAACTTAATAAATTTTATATTTTATATAATATTTTAATTAAATAATTTATTATTTACTTTTAATAATATATATAAATAAACGTATTATCTTAAATCGATTAATAAATTATTTATTCAAAATTATTATTTAACGCATTAAAATAAACGAAATATAAAAAAATTAAATTTTATAAATAATGAACTTTATATAAAATTATAAACGTATATTATTTAAATTTCATTTTTTGTTATATAAAATTGTTATAATTTAAAAACTTTAAAATATTATTATTAATTAAACGCGTATTAAATCTCGATTCTTTTAAAAGAATTCGTTTTTACGTTTTAATATCGACGAAAAAAATTTTACATTTAAATAATACGATATTTATAATATTAAAATAAAGATTAAAAGCGATGCGTTTAAAATTTTAACTTTTATATAAATTTTAATATAATAATTATATATACGAAAGAATTAATTTATACGCATAATTAAACATTTAAATATATAATAAATAAAACGTTTTTTCTTTAATAAAAAATCGTTATAACGCATTTTATAATTAAATTCAAAGATTTTAATTATAAAAGTTATATATAAAATTAATAAATATAAAACTTCCTTATTTATAATTATTGAAATTACGATTTTTAATATATCGTTTTATAATAATTTTGTTTTTAACAAATCGAAATATATTTTAAATTACGTGTAAATAATGTGATAATTAATAACTTTATATAATAAACTCGAGATTTTATATTTAAATATATTATTAATAAATTATTAAATAATTTTAATTAATGTTTATATTATTATTATTTTAAATATTATTATAATTTTAACTTATAATTTTATATACTTCGATTAAATTTAACGCGATTTGATATTATTTATATATTCGAGCTTTATATTATATAAATTTCTTTATAATTATTATTTCGTTTATATTAAAATATAAATATTTAATATTGATTTTCGATTTTTAATATAATAATAACTATTCGATTTGAAATTTAATCGTCTTTAAGTCGTAATAAATTGTATTTACGATTAAAGAATCGCTATTTTAAAGCGAGATCTTTATTAATTTATAACATTTAAATTAATTAATTAAAGAAGAAAATAAAAATAATATAATAATTATTTTTTTATAATTAGAAATTTAAATAAAGTAATTTAAATATTTTTAAAATATTATAATTATTTCATTAATTAAGATAAAAAAAAAATTAAAATTAAAATTATTTATTTATTTAAATTAATAATATATAATAAAGAGAGAGAAATTTAAAATTAACGTTAAAAATAAATTATATATATATTATTTATTGAAATCTTTTTTAAATGTTATAAAATAAAAAATAAAATTCGTAAAAAAAAAAAAAAATTATAAAAATTTATACGTAATTAAATAAATCTTCGAAAACGATTTAACGCGAATTTTCAACTCGTTATTAAGTTTTTAATTAAACTTTTTTTTTTTTTTTTTTTTTTCGAAATACGTATATATAAATGTATATAAATTATTTATATAAAATTTTATAAATTAGTTATTTAAAGTCGCAAAATTTTATTATAAATTTTTTTAATTTATATAAAAATAAACATTTTATATAATTTAATATAATTTTTTATTATTAATAAATAAAACTTTATATAAATTTTATATATATATTATTTTTTATTTTTATTTTTACTATTATTAATATCGAAAAAAAGAAAAAGAAAAAGAAAAAAATAAATATATATATATTAATATACTTAAAAAAAAACTTTTTAATATAAATAAATTGAAAAATAATATAAAAACTTATTAATTATATAAAACGAAAAAGAATATATTATTATTAATTGTTTTTAAATAACGCGTATAATTATTTATAAGTTTATTATTTAAAATTTTAAATTTTAAAATTTTTTTATTTAAACTTTTTAAATATTATTAATTTATATAAAATATAAAATAAACTTATACTTTTAAAATAATTAAATAACATTTTTTTATAAATGAAATTTATATAAATATAAACGTTTAGATTAATTATTAAAATTATTACGATTTTTTTTATCTCGAAGCGAAATTATTAATTATATATTACATTATTATATTTTATTAAATTATTTAAAATAAGATTTCTTTATTATAAAAACATTAAATAAAATAATTTCTTATATATTTAAATATATAATATTAATAATTATAAATTAACAATTTATTTATAATAAAAAGATTTTAAATTTAATTTATTTATTATAATATAATTAAAAAAAAGTGTTATAAATATTTATTTAATTAAATACTAATTGTAATTTTTAAAAAAAAACAAGTTTTTTATTTATACTTTTTTTATTTTTTTTCAATTTTTTTTATTTTTTTTTCTTTAATATTATTTATATAAACGAATTTATTTAAAATATTTATTATTATTATCTCGATTATATCAAAATATAAATATTTTTTAATTTTTTAATTTTTTCGAATTTAATTAATAATTAAGTTTTTATTTCAATTTTCAATTTTAATTTTCAATTTTAAAAATGTATTTTTTAAACAAAATTTTATTATAAAATTTTACGAAATATAATATTAATATTATTATTAAAAGATATATAATAAATATTATATATAAATTAATTAAATGTGTATTAAAGATTTAATGTATATATAATAACTTATATTAATAATATATAAAAAATATTATTTATAAAAAGTAATTATAAAAAACGATATCACGAAGAAAATGCGCATTCGTTAAAGCGTTAAACTAAATATAAATTAGCGCGAATATGAAAATATATCGAATATATCGAATATATTAAATATTAATATAAATATAATATAAACATATAAGAAAAAAATTATAACATTATTTTTATTCTTAAAATCGAAGCTTTTGCGACGTTTTTAACAAATTCTTTTATATTTATAACGCACGTTTAAACGTAAGCGAAGTAACGTCTTTAATCGTTATAATTTAATATTTCGATTCGAATTCGAGATCGTTATAAACGAAGAAATTATATATTAATAATGTTAATAAAAAACTTTATTTAAATGATTTTTCGAATAAAAAGTGAGATTTAAATTTATTTAAATATTTATAATAATAATCGATTATTAAATTGAGACTTTTTATCGCGTTAATGAATAATTATTATAATAAATTATTATAAATTTTTGATTTAATGTATTTAATTTTGTATATAAGACATTTCTTTTTATTTATAATAAAATCTTTCATTTTTTTATCGATTTTGAATTCGAGAATTTTTTCAATTTTTTATATTTCACTTTTTTCATCGATATCGATAAATAATAATGAAATTATGCGTTGTTTTAAAAAAGAATTATTATTATTTAAATGAAGTAATTATAAATAAAAGACGAGGTGAAATATTCTCATTAACGTTGATAATTTTAAATAATATATCGAATTATCGTATACTTTAATGATTTTAAAAGATTTTAAATTTTTATAATTAAGTGATTTATTTGATTTCATCGTTTTAATATTACGATTATTCAATATTATTATATCATTTATCATAAATTTCGAAGTTGATATACGATGTTAATTAATTTTCTTTTTTAATAAAGTTCGAAATTATTCGAGTTATTTTTTAACATAATGTTTTATTCGATTTATTTTATTTATAAAAATATCGACGAATCGAATTTTTCTTTTAATTCTTTAATTAATAAATTGTTTTTATAAATTGAAAGATTTTAATTTTAATCGAGAGATATATTCTTTAATTAAGAGAAAGAAAAATACGTTTATAAAAGTGTTTTTATTTGAATTTGTTTCAAACTTTGCAAGCGAAAGTTAATTCATTTAATCGTTTTAATTATAATTGATATATGTTTATAAAAATTATTTAAATAACGTATTAATATTCTCGATTTGATCGTTTGTTTTAAGATAAAAAATAATAAAAAATAATAATTTTGTTCTCACTTTATGATATAATCTTTTTTAAAAATGTGTTATAAATTGTATATCGCGATTAAAAATAATGAAAAAGAGATATTTTTATTTTCGTTAAATTTATTCAATAAAGATTTATATAATCGTTTTCATTTTTAAAGAATTTAAAAGTATAAACTTTTTCTTTTTGAAAAGTTTATTTATCACAATTATAACGTTTTAATATAAACGATTATATTTTAAGCAAATTAATAAAAAGGTGATAAAAGTCGATAAAAATGTTTTATTAATAACGATTTAAAATGAATAAAGATTTTAATAACTCTTATTTATTTTTACGATAAATCTTTAATCTTTTATAAATGTGATAGTTTTTTATATAACGTGTTATTGAGTTTATTATTTTAAATCAATAATAATAACGTGATAGTTTATTATAAATAAATAATTTATTTATGTGTTTATCGAAAGACGTATCGTATATATTTTCAATGATTTTGATGCGTAAGTTCAAATCGTTCGATATATAAAGTTTATTATTCACATATAATAAATCGTTATAAATTTTATAATCTCTCAATTCGAATTTAACTTTATTTTTAATAATGTTTAAAAAGAAGTTTTTTTAATTTAAAATCTTTATTTAAATAATGTTTTAAATAACGTTATCGTGTTTATAAGCGTTTTTTATTTGACGTAATAAATTTGAAACTTTAATAATAAAGATTTTCGTCGATTTAACATTTAATTTTTTTTTAAAAGTCTTTATTAAAAGTTTCGATGATGATTTTATATCTAATTTTTCATTATCGAAGTTATTTTGTTCGTTGAGTTTATATATTATCGCAATTAAATAAATTATATTTTTTTTCACTTCGTTTAATAATATAAAAATAAGTTGTGTTGCATTTTTCACTTTTTTGTTTAAGTTGTCGTTTTTGAAAATGATTTAATAACGATATTGTATATAATTATTATTATCGTTTTTTAAAAGATTTTTTACTTTTCGTGTTAAGTTATTAAATTTAATACTTTATTTTTCAGAGCGATATATGATATAAAAGTTAAATTTCGATAAAAATTTTGCTTATTTGATTTAACGCGAATTTAATTGTTTCGATAATATAAAATATTATAGATTTTTATAATTTAAGATAATTTGAATAAAATTCTTTATAAGAGTTTTTATAAATTTTAAATGTTATTTTTCGAATGCACGAATTATGATCATAAGTTTTTTATTATAAATATCGTAATTATATTTTATTAAAGACATTTTCTTGAAAAGAAATGCGATAAATTTTAAAATTTCATCGTTTCTTTTTTATGATAATATAATAATTATCACGTAATTAAATGCATTAATCTTTAATCACGTTTTTTTATTTGGGTCGAAATGAGCAAATATAAATGCGATAATGAATGTTTTTTTAAATGCGTCGAATGCGAGCTGCTCGAATTCATTCTTTATTTAAAAATATATAAAGTTTTTCTTTTATTCGATATGCGTGAAATTAATAAAAAATGTAATAATTTTTAAATATTTTAAAATAAATTTGCGATAAAATTGATAAAGTTTAAGAATATTTACATATTTTTAATATAATAAAATTCTTTTCATTGCGTGATCGTGTTAATTTTTTTAAAATTTATTTCGATTTCGTCGATGATGATAATAAAATCGAGATATTTAACTCGAATAATATGAAAATCGTATTTATTAATATTAAAATAAAGGTTAATTTATTAAAGTTTTTTCAAAAGTTTTTTTATGTGAAAAACGTGTTTTTTTTAATATTATTATAAATGAGAATATCGTTAAAATACGTTATATAAAAGACGTTTAAATATTTTTTTAATATATTATTAATAAACGTTTAAAATGTAATAAAAGCGTTATATAAATTAAATAACATTATTATATATTTATAAAAATTATATTTCGTAAAAAAAACAATTTTTTTTTTATAATTTTTTTTTATTCGAATCTCGTTAAAGATAATTATAATATCGAATTTATTATAAATTCGAATTGCGTAAAATTTAATAAAGATTTTTTTAATTAACGATAATGCGTTTCGATTAAAAATAATGAAAACATTAAAAGTTCGATAATCGATATAAAGTTTAAGTTTTTCATTTAATTTTTTTATAATGAAAATAAACGCGATATAAAGCGATGTGTTTAATCGAATATATCTCTTTTTCAACATTTCGTCGATGTATTTTTTGATCATAAATGTTTATTTCTTAAATATATCGTAGACTCTTTTTATAAAAAATGTCATTTTTTTTTAAAATGTATTTCGTGATTAATAAAACGACGTAATAATAATTTGTTTATTTTTGTAAGATTTTATATTTTAATTCACTTATAATATATTTTAAATATATATATTTTCAATTTCTTTATATTAAAAAGTTTTTATTTTATTTTATTAAAGAACTTTTTATAATTATTTATTATTATCGCGAAAACGTTTATCGTGAAATTAATTTTCTCGAAAAATGAAAAAGATTGAGATAATTGCTCGAAATCTTGAAATCACATTGCGATAATCTCATTTTTTGATTTTTTCGTTATTTTTATAAAGATTAAAGCGGAGATCTTTATTATATTAACGTGCTTAAAAAAAATTTTTAAAGAAATCTTTTGATTTTTTTTATCGCTATAAATTGTTATAAGTTTATTATATAAAAAACAATGAAATATATAATAATCGAAATTTAAAATAATAATTCTTTTTTTAAATGAAATATGAAAATTATGTTATTTTAATTAAAACATTTTTAAAATAATTTCAAATTGTTTAAATGCGATAACGAGATATTATAAATTTTTCACGTAATCTTCGATGATTAATTTAATTAAAATCATATATATAATATTAAATATAAGTTTATCGTTCGTTAAGCGCAATTTATAAGATTTAAATAAGATTATTTTCGATAACTTATTTTTTATAACAAAAATAGCGTTTATAAAATTATATATAAAGATTTTAATATTGATAAAATAATTAATTTTGATAACATTTTTATTAATATAAGTTTATTTAAGAAAATTTAATTATCGTTTATATTATAATAATGTTTTAATAATAATAATATAAATTGAAAGCGTAACGAAAATAAGAGAGTTTCTTTTTTCTAATTCTTTGATTTTTATGCGCAAACGCTTTTTTAGATTTTTGATAACGATTTGACTAAAAACATTTAGTTTTTCGATCTTTCAAGAAATTCAATAAATTTTTTTTTTCAATTTTAATTTTTATTATCTTCATCATGATTTTTATTTAATTTTTATTAAAAAACTTTGCGTTTTAATATAATGCATTTTCATTATTAAAACGATAATTAATTTTAAAATATTTTTAATAACGATTTTCTTTCACGATTCGATTAATTAAAGTTTTTAAATAATAATATTTAATATTTTAATATAAAAAGTTTTATTTAAAATTGTTTAATCGATTATTATTTCTCTTTTTATCGAAAAAAGATTTGTTATTGCGTATTAATAATTTAACGAATTTTTTAATTGTTTTTTAATCGTTTTTAGATTTGTTATTTTTATTTAAAAGTGTATTATCGATAATTTTTAAATTTGCGGCGATATAACGTAAACGAACGATTATGTCTCGAAATAAGATAAAGTTTTCGTTAAAAACTCGATATCTTAATCGTATATTAATTAATCGTTTTAAATTGAATATTTTTAAAGTGTTTATATAATTTAAAAAAGCGATAATTATATTTAAATGAGCGTAAAAAATCTCGAAAGACTTCTTTTTGTTTTTGACATTTATATCGAAATTTGAATCATGAAATTCAATATTTGATTTAACAAGTTTATCGTATATTTTAAACATGTTTTTTAATTTTTTGATTATTTCGTTTATCGTAAAATAAGAATTGTAATAAGTTATATTCGAACGAATTTTGATAATATCGAAAATCGTGTTTTTATAATGATTTTTTATATAATCGATTTTATCGAATTTAATAAAGAATTGTTTAACATTTTATTTGAATTTCGTATAAAAATGCATACGTTAATCGTCTCATTTATGATAATCTTTTTTAAAATTCTTAAAGTTTTTTATATTCGAGTAATGTTTATTAATATTAATAACGATTTTCATATTCGTAACATTTATTTTTGTAATAAATATATAATATCGATTGTTTTTTTCTAAAAGATTGATAAAAAAAGCGTTATTATAACGTGAACGAACTTTTATATAATGTTTCTTCGAATCGAAATTCATTAATTTTTTTTTTATAACGTCGCAGCGATAGTTTTAAGTTATTCGTTTTCACGATATAAAATTTTCGTTATAATACGATATTTGTTTCATAATCGTCGAATTTTTATAACATTCTTTTTTTAATAATACGCGTGTTAACGTTTTTTAATTAATAAATTAAGATATAAAATTTGATTTTAATTTTATTTATTCTTTTATCGATTTGTATATTCTTTTATTGAAGTACGATTAAGTTTTTTTCGATAAATTTAAACATTTTTAATTATATTCTTAAATGCATTACGTTATTTTTTAAAAGATTTAATTATATTATTAACGAAGTTTTCGAATAAATTCATAATCGCATAAACGAAGTTCGCGTTATTTTTGATAATATTCGTAAATAACACTTCGTTTTAAAGGTCGTTTGATTCGATCGTGAATCTTTTAACGCGTTAATGTTAACGTAATTTTCTTTAACGATTCTCAGACATTTTCGATTAATCGCCTTCACTTTTCACGTTAAATTTAAATATTAATAATTTCTTTATTCAAATTGTGTTAAATGAAAACGAATTATCACGATTTGAGTTTTAATTATTTTTATCGAAATTATCAAATAGCGATGAATATTGAACGCCGTTTATTACATTTATTATAATGTTTTAATTTTAATTTTATATTTAAACAAGTTTTAATACAAGCGCTGCTTTCGAATTTACGAAGAAATTCGATAAAATATCGATTTCATCTTTTGTTCGTAATTTCAATCTTTTATAAATAAAAGACTTTAACGTGATTATAGTTAAAATTTAATTATTTATAAAATCAAAACGATCGTTTTTTTTGATTAATCTCGCGAAATTATTAATGTTTTAATTCGCGTTTTAAATCTTTAACGTATTATCGTTAAAATAAAGATAAATAATAAAGTGTTATCGTAATTAATGCGTTTTTTTAATTATATTTTCAACTTCGTCAATAATTCGTTATTGCTTAAAAGAAAAATAAATAATATTATATTAAAAATTTAATGTGTGTATAATAACTTATATTAATAATATATAAAAAATATTATTTATGAAAAATAATTATAAAGGGCGATATTATAAAGAAGGTGCGAATTCGTTAAAACGTTAAGTTAAATATAAACTAGCGCGAATATGAAGGCATATCGAATATATCGAGTATATTAAATACTAATGCAGATATAACATAAACATATAAGAAAGAAACTATGATAGTGTGTAAAAAACACGAGAGAATCGTGTTTTTAAGCTTATTCGCCAAGACAATGCCAAGACACGGCTGGCCTTAGGGCTGATCTTACATACGTTACGGGCTAGCCTTAGGACTGACCTTCGGGTTGGCCTTAGGGTTGGCCTTACATATGTTACGCAGAAGGCTGGTTTTCAACATTCCCCTACAGCGTCAAAAGATAACGTATACGATTGTCTTAACACTCCCCTACAGCGATACGTTACGATGCTCTGATGTAGGGACTTTTTCCCCTTTGTAATACGGGAAGCTCAATAGGAATTTGAGAGATGTCGCCCTGATGTAGGGACTTGCTTCCCTTTCTGATACGGGAACCCAATAAGAATTTGGAAGATGTCGCCCTGATGTAGGGACTTAATCCCCTTTGTGATACGGGAAGTTGTCCCGATGTAGGGACTTGATCTCCTTTATGATATGGGGAGCCCAATAATAATTTGGGACTTGACGCCCTGATGTAAGGATTTGATCCCCTTTGTGGTACGGGAAGTTGCCCCGATGTAAAGACTTGTTCCCCTTTGTGGTATGGGGAGCCCAATGATAATTTGGGACTTGACGCCCTGATGTAGAGACTTGATCCCCTTTGTGGTACGGGAAGTTATCTCGATGTAGGAACTTGTTCCCCTTTGTGGTAATGGGAAACTCAATAGTAATTTGAGACTTGACGCCCTAATCAGGGGCGTGATCCCTTTTGTATGGGGAGCCCAATTCGAAATAGGGACTTGATGCGTTACGGCGCCCTGATGTAGGGACTTGTTCCCTTGATAATACGAGAAATTATTCTGATATAAAGACTTGTTCCCCTTTGTGATATAAGAAGTTTAATAATAATTTAAAATTTAACGCCTTAATTAAAAACGTGTTCTCGTATTATTTAAGAAAAAAATTTAGAAAAAAATTTTCTTATTTATAAAAAGCTCGATAAATTTAAGATTTTTTTTTCTTTTTATTATAAAAAGCTTAATAAAAGATAAAATTTTGATTTTTTTTATTATAAAAAGTTCGTTAAATTCGAAATTAAATATTCGATAAAATAAAATTAAATGCTCGTATAAAAAAATTTAAAAAAATACGATATATAATAATATAAAACGAAATATTTTATGCGAAGAAATTTAATTCGATATTTTATAATTATATTTAAGAGAGAATATTTAATAAAATGAAATTAAATGCGTATATAAAAAAATCGAATTGTTTTATACGAAGAAATTTTATATCTTTATAAAGAGATCGAATTGCTTTATGCGAAAAAACTTTATATTTTTATAAAGAAATCGAATTGCTTTATGCGAAAAAACTTTATTTAATATTTTTTGTATTAAAATTGCGATAATTTAATTCGTCGAAAGTTATAAATTAAAAAAAACGAGCTATCGTAATATAATAATAATTTATTTTAAATTATTATTAATAAAATATTTATATAAAAAGTGCGATTTAAATAAATATTATTTTTTTAATTATTATAAATCGAATTTATAATTTATTAAAATAATATAATAAATATTATATATAAATTAATTAAGTGTGTAAAAAATGTGAAAAAATCGTGTTTTTAAACTTATTCGCTAAGATAATATTAAGATACGATTAATTTTAAAGCTAATTTTAAAATTAATATTAAAGCTAACTTTAAAATTAATTTTATATACGTTACGTAAAAGATTAATTTTCAGTAATTATAATTCGAAAATACGTTTTTATTAAAATTTTAAATCGAATTTATTTTAATAATTTAAATATTATTTTTATTTAATTTATTCGATTTTCAATTTATGAATAATTAAATTCGTTTTATTTTTATTAATAAATCTCGCGTTAATCGCATTTGATTTAACATTTAAATTTATAAAAGTCAAAAAATTTCTTATTTCTTTATTTCTTTTTCTTTTTACGTTTGTTTTATTAAAATTAAAATAACTTTAAATTATATAAATAAATTAAATTAAATAATTGAAAAAAAAAAAAAAAAAAAAAAAAAAAAACTTATAAATAAATTTAAATGTCTTTATTAAACACGTTAAATTTAATCGAATAATGTTAAAAAATGCGATATTAAAAAAAGTTTAATTTTATAAAAAAAATATAAATTATATTTATCACATTTTTTTAAATCGATGTTTTGATATTATAAAAATTAAAAATACATATTTATAATATTTTTTATATTTTCGAAATTCTTAATCGATAAATATTTTTAATTAAGAAAAATAATAACGATAATAATAATAATAATATATCGTAAATAAATTATTAATAATATCGTCGATATTATAATGTTTTATTTATATATATATATATATAAAACAAAAATAAATTTAATCGTGATATATAAACTCGTTTATTTTTTTCGAGAAACTAATTATATATAATTTTATTAAATTATTAATTTATTAAAATATTTATTAAATAAATACAATCGTTAAATAAATTAAATATTTTTTTAATTTATATACGTAATAAATATTAACAAAAAATAAAAAAAGTAACGCTTTCGTTAATAATAAATATAATAAAAACTTTCTTTTTTATATCGTAATACGAAAACTCTCTTCGAAGCTCGTTTCGTTAATAAAATATCAAATAAAAAAAATTAATAAAAAGAAAAATTCTTTTTTTATATTAAATTGAAAACTATATTCGAAAATTTATTTCGTTTTCAAATTCTAAAAGTTTTTAATATATAAATCGAACGTAAATATAATTTATATATTAAAATCGTCGATTATTAAAATTATAAACTTAAATATCGTAACGATTTTTTTTAAACGTTCTCGTTTTTTAGCAAAAAAAATTTACTTTTTAACGAAAAAAAAATTCGATATTTATAACAATTATTAAATAAAAATCGTGTATTATAACGAATCGAATTTTCTTTCGAAACTTTTTCAAAATCTTTTTAAAATTTTATAAAAATCGAAATCGAAATTGTTTACGTAATATTTTAATATATAACAATTGAAAATATTATTCGAAATAACTTTTTAATAAAAAAACGATCTAGTTTTCTCGTTAACGAAAACGCTTGAAATTTTATTTAAAAATATCAAAAGATTACTTAAAAAAATTTATTATATTAGCGAAAATAAATATTTATTTAATAGCTTTTTTGCTTCGACGATCGTTGATAAAATTATTTACAATTTTAAATTCGTATTTATTTATAAAATTTTATGCTTGTGAAAATGCGTGTATTAAATATAAAATAATATATTTATTATTATTAACTTTTTAAATATTTAACGTTTTTTTTCGTTTCTCGTTTTTTAAATAATTTTTTAATTTTATATAACGAATATTTAATAACGAATTTTGAATTTACATTATCTTTTTTTTAAATAAATAATAATAATTTAAAAAACGTTCGAGCGTAAAAATTCTTAAAATCGATTTAATATCGATTTAAATTTTATTATAAATATAATTAAATAAATGCGTATAATAGTAAAAGTTCAAATTAATACGCGAAATTCTTAATTTTTTTAAAGATTTTAAATAAATTAATTCGTTAATTAAAAAATTTGAAATTAATTTCGAATATAAACTAATTATAATATAATTTTAAATAAATTTATATTTCGAATTTCATAATTATATATTTATTAGCGTAACAATTTTTAATTATAACATTAATAAAAATAATAATATCGTTAACTTTTTCTTATTTAATAAATTATAAATAATTAAAATCTTCGATAAATAAATTTCTTAACAATTTTAAAATGTCTCGAACGCGAAAATATAAGTGAGTTCATTTAATATAAATTTTATAAACGTAACGAAATTATTTAAAAATGTTTAAGAAAATGAAAACATTATTATTTAATTATTTATTTCGATAATAAAATGAAATTGCAAAGCGATTTTAATTATTTAATTAACTTATTCGAATTAACTATTTAAAAAATATAATAAACGATAAAAGTTATTAAAAAAATATTGAATTTTGAAAAAATCGCTTTTTAAAAAATGTTTATAAATTTGAAATTACGATTATTAATAATAATTATCGAAATTTCTCAATTATGAATTATCAAAATAATTAATAAAACATTTATTTAATCAAATATCGATCACTTATTAAATTCAAATATAAAAAGTTTTTTTTAATAATTTGATAAATAATTAGAAATAATATGTTTTATTATTATAAAATAATAATATTACGATAATATTTATTATTATTATATAAAATAAGATAATTAAAATAACGATATAATTAAAATAATTATAAATAAAATATCGCTTAATTTAATTTATTTAACAATTCGAATAATGTTTTAAATACGTTTAAAAAAAATTAAACAATTTTTTAACGTAAATTAACGATGAAATTTTAACGTAAATAATATAAAAGTTAATATAATTTTTTTTACCATAAATTAATTGAAATTTTTTTATAAAGATTCGAAAATATATAATCGTTATTTATCGAAATGCTTCGAAATAATATAAATAAAGTTTTTATACTTTTAAAAACGAAATTTTATTAATAATCTTATTTTTAATTATTTAAATAAATTAAAAAAAAATTATCAAATATTTTTATTATAAATTTTAAAAAAACGTAACTTAAAATCGTTATTTATTTTTATTAAAATTATATAATAAATAAGCATAAATTTTAATAAAACGTGTTATTTTAAAATTAATAAAATTATTATAAAAATTCTTAAACATCGTTTACTTTTCTTCGAAATTTACGTTAATATTAATTTTAATTCGAAGTTTAAAAACGCGTCGAAAATTTTATTTTTTCTTATTTTTTTTATAACGAATTTTAAAATTAAATTCGAAAAAATATTAAAAAACGCGAATAAATCGTAAATTAAGCTTATTTATAAAATTAATAAATAACGTAATTTCTCGAAAGATTTATATAACAATTAAATAATTAATATAAATAATTATTAATAATATTTTTAAAAACTTAATTAAATATTTAATTTTTTATATTTTTTAAATTATTACGATAATTTTTAATTTCGTAAATTATTAATTATATTTTATTATATTAATTAATTTGCTTAAAAATATAATAAATCATATATTTAATTTTAATAACATTCAATTAAGATTAAAGATTTTGTTATTAAATATATAATATATATAATCGCGAAATCTCATTTTTTGAAAGCGTTAATATTAATATATAATTTTCATCTTCGATTAAAATATACTAAAAACGTAAAAAATCGAAAAACATTTTAATGATTTTAAAATGTTATAATCTTTTTTTAATAAAATTGAAACGAAATTGAAATACTATTTACGAATAAAGTCGATAAATTACTTTTTAACGAAAAATATTTTAAAAATTATCTCGAAAATAATTTAAAAAGATATATCGAAAAATGTAACAAAAATTATTAATTATTTTAATAATTGTTTTAAATTAATTTAAAAAATGCGATTATGATAATAAGATTTTTAAAATTATTATTTAAATAAGCGACGTTTTTTTTATAAAGATTGCGCTTATTATATATATTTTAAAATAAAAATTCGAAATTATTCGATTATTTTAAAAAAGATTTTTAAATTTTATAAATTAAGTGAAAATAAAAATGTTATAATTGTTATAATTTTGTTTTTAAAAATAAATATTTTTAATAAATCGACGCGTTATCTTAAATATAATTATAAAAAAAATTATAAAAAAAAAATTGATAATAAAGAAGCATATTTTTTTCGAAATAATTAAAATAATTAATATTAATAAAATTCGTATTCGCGTAAAATACGATTAAAAATAATAATATTATTTACAAAAACGTATACAAATTCTCGAAGAGATTTGAAAATAACGTCGATTTAATATTATATATATAAAAGTGAGTTTTTATACTTCATAAATATTATATTTCATTTTTTTATTTTCGATAATTAATAGTAATAAGTTTATCTCGATCGCTTTTTTAAACGTTAAATTAATAAAATTATATTATATTATTAATCGTAAAAATATAATTATAATTAATTATTAAAATAATTATATTCGATTATAAAAATATTAAATATTTAACGTTTTTTATAATAACATTAAATCTTCGAATATTTATAATTATTTAATCTTTTTTATTTTAAAACGTATTACGTTAAATTATAAAATACGATTAATTATATAAAATTAATTATATAAAATTAATTATATAAAATTAATTATATAAAAAATCGTAACTTTTATTATTATTATAAGTTATTAAAAATAATATTAATTATTTTCTTATTTTTATAATCGTAATAAGTTAAAATTTATAAATTAAATTTATAATATTTAAGGCAAATAAAGACGAAATAAATTTAAGTAACGTCGATTAAGCGAACTTTGCTTACTTTTTTATAAGTATATAATTTACTTTTATTGCTATATAAAAAGCATTTATTTAATAATCTTATTTTTAATATATTTAATCGAGTGACTTAATTATCTTCTTAATAAATCGTTTAAAATTATAATAAATAAATCGATTTTATTAATAATTCGGTTTAAAGATATATATAATTAATCATAAGCGAAAACTTTCGATTATAAACATAAATCGATTTGTTATAAAAATTGATTTTGCGATTTATTAATCGTTATATTAAAGATTAAACGAATTAAATATTAAATGCGTCGAAAAATAATATATAAACTATTCGAATCGAGCGAAATAAAAAATATGCGTAATATATAATAACGTTTATCATTATATTCGTTTCTAAAAATATAATAATCGAATATTTTAAACTTAATATATTTAATTTATAAACGTGTTTTATTATATAAATTTTATAATTATTATAAATTTCTTAATAACATTATTATATAACTTTATTTTGATTTCAAATAATGAAATAATAAAAAAATTGATTTAAAAACGTTTATTAATTCGATAAATAAAAGAAAGTTATTTTTTCGTTAACGATTTGATCACGATTAATATATATCGTTTTAATTTTAAAAAATTTATTAAAAATTTGATTATTGAATCGAATAACGTTTTTGTTAAGAATATAAAAAATCGTTTTAAAGATGTAAAAGTTAAATGCTCGATGTGAACTCAAATCGCGATGAATAACATCAATTAAATTTATGATAATGTCATTTAATAATCAATCGATAAATTAATCGATAATTTCTCGTCTTTTTATATTTATTAAAGTTTTATTATTTACATTTAAAATATTATTTGCGAATATTTTTATATTAATACGATCTTACTCAATTAAATTCGAATTATAAAATCTTATATTTTTCGTGAATTTAAGAATTTGAATGTGATTTCATAAATATGAGATTTTTAAAATAAATATAACGATACGTCTTGATTCAGCGTCTTTAATAATTAATAAAATTTAATAAAAATCGTCGTAAAAGCATATAATTATGTTATTAAACGATTTAAAATCTTTGCGAATATCTTGAAATATACGATTAACAACCTCGATGTTATAACGATTTTATATTAAAATTTCGTCTCAAAAAATCAATTCAATTGCATATAATAATTCGATTAAATCGAATTCATTTATAATATCGTAAGAGAATTAAATAATAATATTCAAAAGAATCTTAAAGCGAGAATAAACGATATAATTTTTTTGAAAAAGAATGAAAGTGTTAAATCGAATGATTATATGCGTTTTATATAAAGTATATGTCATCGTGACGTTATCTTTTATAGATTTCCTTAAAAGTTATAAAATTTAAATTCAATTGAATTAACTTCGCAATTATCTCGCTAATGAAAATACTTAATAAATATATATTTATTTGACATATTTCGAGATTTTCTTTTGATTTTTAAAGATTAATTTTATTATATAATTTAATCATTGAATTTAATAATAACATTACGTTTTTTATATATATTTATTTATCTGCGTTTATTTAACGACGTAAATAATACGTTTTATAATTTTAATCTTTTAAATTTTTCGAAGAAAAAGATTTAATATTATTGCGATATCGATTTTATTTGAAAATCGAATATTTAAAATCGAAAATAATTAAAATAAACGCTCAAATAATGTTAACGAATTTCGAAAATTTATTTTTAAAAGAAAAATCAATTTAAAAGAACGTTTTAAACGTATTAAAGAGAAAAATCGTTCTTTTTAATAAAAACGCGAACTTTTTGCGTTGAAAATTCGTAATAATGAATTTCGCAATAAGAGTTCGTAAAATATCGTTAAAAAAACGTTAATTATTACGTTTATAATTTCGTTTATAATTAAAATGTTAATTATTGCGCTCGCGATTTCGTTTTTAACGAAAATATTTATTTTTAAAATCAAAATTATTCGTTTCGAGAAATTGAAATTTTATTAAAATAAAAATGAAAAAAAATATGTACGTTAATTTCGCGATGCGAAAATTATTTTCATCGAAATTTTTAAATATTTTATTATCTTTATTTTAAAAATTATTCATTATATGAAATTTTTAAAAAGTAATATTAATAATTAGTGATATATTAAATACAAAAAAAAGAATTTTATCGATATAACGTATAAAAATTTTAAGTATTTTTTATCTAATTTTATTATTAATTCGATTAATCGTCGTTTATTCGTTTATGAAAAATGAAAAAAAATTAAATAAAAGCTTGATCAAAAGATTATAATCTTTAAAACATATTTAAAAAAAAATTGAAAGTTCATTTATCATTTTTAATAAAAAAACATAAAATCAATTTTTTCTTTGCGAAGTTTTAATTTACGTTGAAAAATTGAATTTTGAATAATAATAATGTGTTTAAACAATGTGAAAAAATTCTTATTATAATTATTATATATAAACGAATTTTTAAACGCGTGCGCGAAGAAAACGATCGCGATTCGAATTTTAAATCTTTCGAGAATAAAAATGCAAAAGCTTTATTTTTGAATTTTTGAATTTCGAAATTTAATAAATTTAATCGTGACGATAATGTTAAAATCTCGCACATTTATAAAAATAACGAAAATATACGAAAAAACGAATTCGAAATCGAATATAAAAATTTTATTTGTTTTCATTATGATAAAAAAGATCATATCAAATTTAATTGTTTAAATAAAAATAAATCGATTATTTATGTCGTCGTTATTATAATAAAAAACGATTCGACTTCGCAATCGTCTTAGAAAAGAAATCGAAAAAACGAAAAATAATTTTTTTTTTTTTATCATTACGAAAGAGTGAATTACGATTTAAAATAAATCGAAATAATTCGTTATTTTATTTAATTTTGAAACTTATATTAATTTAATATTATAAATATTTATAATTTAATGAGATTTGCAATTTTATGATAACGTTATTTTATCGACGTCGAAAACGTTAAACGATTAAAACATATATTGTTATAACGTTTATATGTTAAATTATTAATCAATCGATAATTGAGATCAAGATAAATAATGTAAAACATTATTTTATATCATCGATCAAAAAGATTTCAACGTCGTTTTAAATATGTTTATTTTAAATTAATTGCATATATTATTTGACTTTAAAACGACTTAATAAAAATTCAAAATCAATTTTAAAAAGATTTAAATTGAGGAATTTGATTAATTCGTTACGAATATCGATAAAAAATTTAATATGTTCATAATCGTATACGTTGCGACGACGCGAAGCGAAAAAAAAATGTGTTTAATTCAAAAATCTTTAAAAAATTGTTAAAATATAAAAACGTTTTTTTTAAAAAAAAGATTAAAATTTTATTTATATTTAAATAAGAGAATTATGTTATTAAAATTAAAGATAACAAAAAATCGTTATATAAATTTTTATATAATTTATCTCAAACGAAATTATCGAAGCTGCGGCGATATTTAAAAAATGTTTTTTATAAAAATTAAATTCGATATTCGATTTTTTTTTACAAAAGCGTCGATTTTGTTTATATTTAAAAAAAACGACGAATTGCGTTTATGTATAAATTATAAAAAATTAAATGCGATGATTATCAAAAATCGATATTCGTTATTCTTAATTACGAAAACGTTAAATCGCTTATACGACGTTAAGGTTTTTACGAAATTGAATTTAAAAATTGTTTATCATAAAATTCGAATCAAAAAAGGCGATAAATAAAAGATTGCGTTTCGAACTCGTTATAATTATTTTGAATATTTAATTATGCTTTTTAAATTAATTAATGCTTTAATTACATTTTAAACATATATTAATAAAAATTTTATCGATTTAATAAATGTTATTTATGTGATATATTTGAATAATATTTTGATTTATAGCGTCGATACGTCGAAACATTAACGACACGTTAAATAAATATTTAAACGATTACGTTAATTTTAATTGTATATCAATCTGAAGAAATGTCGATTCAATATTAAATAAATTGAATTTTTAAAATTTATTATATTTATTAAAGACGTTATGATGAATTAAAAACGAACAATAATTATCAAAAATTGATTTAAATCAAAAAGCTATCGAAAAATGCAAATCTTTTTAAATTTTACAAATTTTTATCAACGATTTATTTATAATTATTTTATTATAATTATGTTATTGATCGATTTATTAAAAGATAACAAAGACGATAAAAAGTTTAAGTTTTTTATATAATTCGAAAACGCTGAAAAAGCGTTTTTACAATTAAAACGCATTTTTTCAAAAACGTTATTTTTACGTTATTATAATTCGAAAACGAAATTGCGTGTGAAAATTAATATTTTTAATTTTGATTTTAAAATTATGTTTATTCAACAAAATGAGCATAAACATTATTATTTCATTATTTTTTAATTTCGAAAAATGATGCTTATTAAATAAAATTATGAAATTTATAATTAAAAACTGCTCGTTATTATAACGACAATAAAATAATAACGATATTATTTAAAAAACAATATTTATTATATCGAAATGTGAATCGATTATAATAATTTTAAAAGATTTTTTAAATAAAAAAAGTTTAA
>WOGZ01000462.1:0-21157 GCA_009733775.1 Alectoria sarmentosa
TTCTTTTATGCGAATAAAGATTTTCATTTTTATATAAATTTTAATTTTAATATTATTAATTACGTTATTATTTAAAAAAGTTTTAATGTTATAAAAATAAAGAATATTATTAATTATATACAAAACGTTTTTATTTATTTATATAATAACTTGAATAAAGCATAATTTACGATAATCGAATAAATTAATTATTATAAAAAAGATATAACGTTTAAAAAAACGATCTCGTTTATCTTAACAATAAAAATATCGTTATCGATAAATCATTTAAAAAGTTGAACGATAAAATATTCGACTTATTTAAAATTATATTCGTTATCGTTTTTGTTTATAAATTGAAATTATTTAAGATTATTAAAATTTATAACATTTCTCATTTTAAATTTTTAAATTTCGTTATTATCAATTTATTATCTAATTAAAAAAACCTTTTTTTTTAAATTATTATCGTTAAAAATAAAAATAAATGAGTAATTAAAGATATATTAAATTTCAAAAGATTATGAAAATATTTTAAATATAAAATTAAATGAAAAGACGTTAATAAAGATTTTAATTAATATAATATTAATGAAAACGAATTCGATAATGCAAAAAATATAATAAAAGACTTTTATAAAAAGTATTTAAATAAATCACGATAAAAAGATTACGCATTATTCGATTAAGTTAGCGACTGATTTATAAAATAAATCTTATTATCTAACTTTTCTTTTTTCTTTTTTTAAATTATTATCATATCGAATAATAATATAAATATTTTTAATTTATTTATTATCGTAAAAATGCGTTTTTACGTTTTTTCAAAAATCGATATCGATCGATAATAACGATATACGATTTGAGACTTAAACGAATATGTCGCTTTTTTTATGTATATTATAAACATTTTATAATGTTTTTTAACGACAGTTTAACATTTCGTCGTCGTTATCGTTAACGTTATTTAATATTATATAAATAATATTTTATAAAAAAAAACTTCGCAGAACATTATTAAAACACATATAACGTTTAAATAAAATTTAAAGTTTATAATTCGATTCGATTTAAAAGATTTTATTTAATTATATCGCTTAATTTCTGCGATTCTTTTTTCGTTTAAAATATAAATATTAAATCGATATCGTACACTTAAATGCTTTAACGACGATTATAACATCAATTTTTAATCGAATTATATTATTTTTGAACGTTTAAATTAATAAAAAATTATGATATCGACGTTATTATTAATTGTTATCTTAAAATATAATATCGTTTTTATTATAAATGTTATTTCGATAACTTTTTTCGATTACGCTTATTATCGATTATAATTTACGAAGATTTAAAACAAGTTATAAACGAACATCTTCGATTTTCATAACGCTATATCAAAATTAATATAGAATTTAAGATTATATAAATATATATAACGAGAATAATAAGTTTAAAAAGTTATATATAAAAGAGAGAAACTTATATATAAGTTTTTAATTACGTTAAATCGAGTAAAATTAAGTAATATATTAAAGAAAGTAAAATACGCTCGTAACATTATTTCTCTTTTTAAATAATAATAACTTTTATCGTTATAAATTCATATAAACCTTTTTTGAAAATTATAATTTTTATATAATAAAATCGTTATGTATATATGCTCGCTGATTGAAAATATTAATATAAATAAAATCTTTTTAATGCTTTAACAACGTTTTTCTTCGACGACGACGACGATATTAATATCGTTTTTGAGACGTTCGCTGATAGTCTCGTCGCGAATTTGATATTATATTATTAAATAATTTTAAAAATGAAAGAAACTAATGTAAAAATGAGTAAATGATAATTAAAAACGCAATTTAATATTTTAATAATACGATGTTAATATTCGAATTATAAAAAGATTTTTAAAATAAAATTATTTGATTAATTCGAATAATTTCGAGTCGCAGACGTTAAATTTTATTTAAATATCGCATATATTTTATTGAAGTATTTATATCTTTTTTTGCTGAGATATTATATATACGATATAACGTAAACGTTTTAACGACGATAGCGAGATTAATTAACGATATAATATACTTTCGAGTATCGTTTATATATATATTTAAAAAAGCGTTATGCTTAATAAACTTAATATAATATTATTAATAAATAGTGAATTTATAAGCGATCGCTTTTATGATAACGAAAAAAAAAAAATTTGAAACGTATCTTTTAGATAGAAATTTAATTTAAATCGTTTAAAAACAATATATTCGAGATTTTATCAAATCGTATATTAAATTAATTATCGTGTTTTTTTGATTATTAATGTTAATTTATAATAATAATTAAAGATTACGAATTTAAGCTAACTTCGCGATTAAATTATATATTATTTTAACGATATCAAATCTAATTCGAATAATTATCTTCGATATTTCTCTAAATTAAAACGAGAAATAATAACGTATTTATTTCGTAGTTTATTCAAAATCTCAAATTTTACTTTAACGTATTGTTTATAAAATATACTCGTCTTTTTCTTAATTTATTTTTATGCGTTTTGCTAATTCGAGACTTAATAATAATAATCACATAATGTTAAATACTTTTTAAAAATTAACATAATTTATTTCTTTTCGCAAATATTAATTACGTTTTATAAGCAATTTATTATTTTGCTTTATAAATTAAATATTAAATTATTTTATATAATTTCAAATTTATTATATTTAAATTTGTGATCGACATATTTTATAAATTTTATATAAAATTTAAAAAACGATTATTTTCTTTATTTAATAAATAAATATAATTTACGATTTTTTTTTTAAATGATTTCTCATAATATTTTATTTAAATTAATCAAATAATATAAAAGCTCGTCGATCGAGGCGTAAAAACGTCGTCATCATTTGAAAAATATGTGTTTAATAATCTCTCCTTCAAGTCGTGTAATAATATATACAATTTTGAAAAATTCAATAAAATAATAATTATCGTTATAAGCAAATTTATTCTGAATTTTCTTTTTTTAATTATCGAATAAAGTCGCATTAATATTATTGAATATAAATAAAAGAATATAAATAAATTTAAAAATTTAATGTTAAATATAAGTTTAAGTGATTATTAAAATTTAATTAACGTTTTAAGAAATCGATATCTTTTAAGCGTTTTAAGATTTAATAGCGAAGACGTAAAAGAAGATATACGATTATTAAATAATTTTGATTTTATAACTTTTAATTTGAAAGCTATTTTTTTGACTTTCTTTTAAAATCGCTAATAAAGATTTTTAGTAAATAAAGAGCGCTATATTTATAATATGCATAATTGTAATAAATTAAAAATCGAATAACGAGTATATAAATCTTCGTATATAAAATAAAATAATTTATTGTATATGAGTCGTTAATGTGAGAAAACGTATTTTAATGTTAATGTAAGTTGTTGAAAAAAATTCATAATGTGTTATATAAAAATTTCGATGTTTTCGAGTAATGTTAAAGATAAATTTCTTGCGAAGACGATAATAAACTCGTTTTTAAATCAATCGAGTCGTTATAAAAAATGTATATATTTTAAATTATATTCTTTTAATAGCATTAAACTTCGTTAAATGTTAATAAAATAACGCTAAAGTTAAGTGAATATGATGTTGAAAAATGCGAGCGAAGAAGAATTTCTTATATTTAATATAAAAGACTTATTTTCTAATGAAATTAAATATAATAAAGAATATAAATACTTTAATATATGTTTTTTCGAATAATATAAATTGCGATATAGATTTCTTTTATAAAATATTTATATAATAAAAAGATTTAATATATTCTTTATTAAACTCGATTGCTTACTTTAAATAAGTAATAAAAAACTCGTTAATCTTCTTCGTCGAATTAATGTAAAAAAGAAAATTATTATAATATTAAAATTAATATAAAATCTAAGATTATATAAATGTATATAACGAAAATAATAAGTTTAAAAAGTTATATATAAAAGAGAAAAATTTATATATAAGTTTTTAAAAAAAATCGTTAAATCGAGTAAAGTTAAATAATATATTAAAGAAAGTAAAATACGTTCGTAACAAGCTGAAATATCGCTTTTTAAAAGAAAAAATAATGTTACGAGCGTATTTTACATTTTTAATAAAGTTAACTTTTTTTTAATATCACATTTTTTTAATAGTATTCAATTAAGCTTAACGTGTTTTAATAAAAACATTTATTTTTATATAAATGTCTTTTTTTATATATATATTTTCTTTTCACTTAATTATTTTATTTAATATATTTATATAATTTAACTTTATATCGATTTTAATAACATTAGCGAAATGCGCATTATTTTTAATAACATTAACGATTTTATAAAATTTGTAATTAAGCTTTATTTAATCGAGAATAACGTTTTTAATATATTAATTTCGCTTAATAATATCGATTTAATCGATGTTATAATTATATTATACGATATTAATTTTTTTAATAATATATTTAATGAATATAAATTCGTAAACTAAATAATATTATATCGTCTTTTTTAATTTTATAAAATACGATCATATATAGCGAATAAATGATTTTTATTCGTTATAATTTTGTATTTTAAGTTACTTTTTTTAATATAATCGATAATAATAAATAATTTTTTTAATAATTGTATTATTTTAATGAAATACGAACTTATTTTAATATCGTCGAATTTATAAATTCGTTATATATAATCAGTCGCGTTAATAAATTTTAATAAAAATATTCTCTTTTTAATTAAAAAAAACAAATTAAAATTAACGAATAATTTTAATATTTAATTAATTATTAAAAAGACGAAATATGATTTCGACGATTTATTATATAATTTAAGTTATAAAAAAAGAAAAAATTGTCGATAATGATTAAAAAGATAATAATAACAATAAAATAAAATGAAACGAAAGTATAAAAAATAAATAAAGACGATAGCATATTCGCGTCGCGTTTTTATTGTTTATCGTTAATTTTATATAAAATTTAATAAAAAGTTCGCGTATATAATTTGTAATAACCCTATAATAGCGTTTATTATTTTAATTAAAATTTAAATAATTACTTTTACTTTCTTTTTTCTTTAATTAACGACGAGATTTATTTATACGTGATATTAACTACGAATTTACTAAATAGTTTATTATATTTAATAAATTAAGAGATTTTATATTATCGTCGTTCGATTTTAAAAAGCACGCGATAATTTCTATTATTTTTATAAAACGAAAATAATTAACATAATTGTTATAAAAATAATTATAAATAATTATAAATATATTTATTTATTTACTTACTTTTTTATCAATTCTCGTATAATGAAAAAATAAAAACGATATATATACGATTATATATTTATATTAATTTTATATATTATTAATATACACATTATTAACTTAAATTACATTACGATATAAATATTATATATAATATATAAACGATATATATATAATTATATATTATTAATTTAAAGAAATTTAATTTTAATTATCGTTAAATATATATATATTATTAAAAAATAATAATTAACGCGTTATCACGAAAGTGATAAAAAGAGAATTTATTAATTTAAAATCAAAATCTATTACTTTTTCTTCGCTCGCGAGAATACGATACGATATTTATATTATAAAACGTATATAAATTTTATATTATACGATTTGAGATTAAAATAAGATAATTTTATATTATATATTAAATATGCATTTTTAAAAAAAATGTTAAAATTATATATATATTAACGCGTTTATAGCAATTTTATTTGAAAAAAAGACTTCAAATCATTTAGAATCGAAAAGAAATTTGAAAATGAATGAATATGATTCTTTAATGGAAAAGACCTTTGAAACCTGACGTGATCTTTACGTGTGTGTTGATAAACAATCACGCGTATAATGTGAAAGCGTTAATCCATTCCGAGGGTGGGAACCTCGGAGGATTACGCATTTGATTGGGCCTTAGACGCCTGTGAAGCCCCTCGGGATGTCCAGTATGAATTAATCAATCAATCAATCTCTCTCCTCTCTTTTATACCACCTTGGCCGTGGTTCTGTGTGCACCTGGTACACAAATTGTCTGGTAGACTCAATCTTTGTCTCTCGGACCCCTGCCTTTCCATGATTCAATGGCTATCCGCGATTCTTCTACAAGGAGCCGCACTCTCAGGAGATGTACTCGACCCTTGGCGTTCAACTCGACCCTTGAAGCCATGTCCAACGAGCGGCTACATAACGGGCGGTCTCCCCGTTTGGCGCCGTTGATGTCTGGCTCAGTGGCCACAGTCGAGCCCGCTTGGTTCGCGGGCGACGGGCGTGAATCTTTGACCCCATAGCCGAAGTGCTTCAGATGCAATCATGGGACAAGCCTTTGCTTGGACGCAAGCTTCTTCTTTATGCTTTGAAACAACAGAGGAACCTTGTTCGCGCCTCTCGATTCCTTGCCCTCGACCGCTGTATGGAAGAGGTTCTGGCGCCTGCATAACGTGTCTGCAGAGTTGGAGGTCACCGCTCCAATGACCAGCCTTCTAAACACATGCCAAGTGAATTCTCACCCTTCCATGGCAACAGGGAACTCTTGTCTCAGCGAGTCTACCGAAACATCATCAATCTTCCTACTTTATGCACTTCTTCTTCTTCTTCTTCTTCTTCTTCTTCTTCTTCTTCTTCTACCTCCTGGATACATCTACTTCTGACTTTCTACTCTAGTTCCACTCTTCTGAGGCTGGCCTTTTCATTCATCGTGCCTGTGGCAGACGTACAATCTTTCGTCACACAAGACACACTTTGTTCCCGGAGAACAGTTGTATTACCATTCAATTACCCTAGGTGAGCCATCTTTACGCTTCCAGAGTATCTAAAGTCATTGTCGTTGGTATTGAAAATCATTCTCTGTTACGCTGTCGTCCACAACGACGCACATAGTCCTATTGTCCCCATTTTCTCGAATACAACAATCATTATTTGTCTAGTCTGGTATCATTAAGGCAACAACGGCATTGTCTTCGTTGTCGAATCTAGCACAGTCACGTTTGTTCTTTACTTTTCGCGCAGGCCTTTACCATTGTCCTTGGCCACTATTTGTGCCTTTTCATATCCACCAGTCCTCTTCTCTCTCCCGCCTTCTTTCCCCCAGCTCACGCCACTTCCACAGAACATTTCAAACCTCAAGTCACACATCCAACGCACACCCTCACAGCCACAATTCAGGCCTATCGAATCCAACCCAAACCACTTCGTCCGGAACGAAGCACCACCACCACCAAAGTTCCCAAGTACAAGATGTCTTCAATCGTTTCCATCCTCTCCTTCTCGGTACTCGCATTTTTTGCCTCCACAGCTCAGGCCCACATGGTCATGGCTACGCCTCCACCATACGGCAGTCCCGACAACAGCCCCCTCAATGCTGATGGCTCAAACTTCCCATGCAAAGCCACAAGCGACTCTGGTGGAACAGTCACCAACATGGCTGTCGGCGCCTCGCAGAAGCTCTCCTTTTTGGGTGAATCAGTCCATGGCGGCGGTTCATGCCAAGTCTCTCTTACTACCGACACACCCGCAACGAAGAGCTCTACGTGGATGGTAATCCATTCGATCGAAGGAGGTTGCCCGGTTAGAAACCAGGCGGGCAACATTGGAGCAGATGATTCCGCCTCCGCTCCTGACCCGGATACGTACAATTTCTCTATTTCCCCGGGCATCACTCCTGGCGCTTACACCCTTGCCTGGACCTGGTTCAACAAGGTAGGCAATCGTGAGATGTACATGAATTGTGCCTCCATCAAGGTCGCTGGGGTTTCAAGCAAGAGAGAGACCACACTCAACGAGACTCAGGAATACGCAATTCCCGAGCTTTTCGGACGTGCAACAGCTTCATTCCCAGCCATGTTCGTTGCGAATATCCCATCTACAGACTGCACAACCGCTGAGGGTACTGACGTCAAGTTTCCAAACCCGGGTCTATCGGTCGAGATGGCCAGCGCTAACAAGGCGGATGTCTTGACTCCTCCCACAGGGCCAAAGTGAGTGCACTTTTCGGAGCATTTCCCCCCCAATGATGCCTCAAAGAAGCTTTACTGACTCCGAAATTGTGCAGGTGTAATGGAGCATCTGGGAGCTCTTCAAGTGCTTCCTCAGACACTCAAGCTTCCAACGCTGGTAGCTCTGGAGCTTCAGGCGCCCCTGCAGCCGTTGTGTCTGCCGCTGCACCCTCAATGTCTGCTGCTGCTCCCGCTATTGCTGCTTCTCCCTCCATGGCTGCCGTAGCTCCCCCCGTTGCCGCCTCTCCCCCCGCGGCCGCGCCCGCCTCCCCATCTTCCGCCAGCGGCTCAGTTCCTGCACCTATTGAAAGCTCATCCGGCTCGAGTGCTGCACCAGCCTCTGGCTCTGGCACAGCATCGACTGGCTCCTCTACAAGCTCGTGCAGCTCGCCGGGTGCATCCATCTGCTCTCCCGATGGCCTACAAATAGGCGTTTGCACTACAGAATCCACAGTTACTTGGATACCTGTGGCCGCTGGTACGAGATGCGTTGGCGGTTACATGGTCGCCGCAAAGGGCAAGCGCAGCGCCAAATTCTTGAGCGGCTATTTGTTCTGAAGAGAAGCTCGCGAAATTCACGGTCTTTGGTGATTTTCAGCAATTGCTCTGGACTTTCTTTTCAGTGAGATTTTCGATTGCATGCAGTATCTGATACCTACAGCCTGGATGGCGGGGTAGAGAATGCTCAAATATCATTTCGCTAACTACATAGAAGCGAAAAATAATAGGACACTGGCAACGAACATCCTTCCACCTTGTCCATAGTGAATCTAAATCATCAAAAGTGCCCTCAGCGTCTTGGACGTAGTCAAGAGTCAATTTTTGATAAAGCAAGCAGGCATTGGCTTTTCTCTTTGGATTGGATACAGAGTGATTACACGTGGCAATGCTGCGAATGCAAACGCCGTGACAACCCGGAAGGCTGAGAAGAAGAGACATCTGACAAATGAAGTAACAGCGGGCACCAAGACATTGGAATTGATTGCGTACACCGTCCCCCCAGGTCTTGAGTACCGACTGCAAATCATGGATCTCTTGCGAGTGTTTCAGTCTCCCGAGAGCTGAATAATCAAGCCTCTAGTATTACGCCAAGACATGTTTCACGACCGTAGGCATTGTTGTCGTTAATGTTGCTCTTGTAAGAATCATCGGTAACCAATTTTGCGAGTGCCTCGCCGTAATTCTGTATGACTTGGCATAATGAAGGTGAACTAACTAGTATCTTGAAATGTGTGTGGTACTCACGATATAATTTTGGTCGAGGAGATTCCCATTATCGGAAATCGCTGCCTTTTGTCCAGCAAAGGGTTTCGGTATTTTAATCCAGGTCGTCGACAAAGGCATAGCAGTATGTGACGAGGGCATTAGTGAATTAAGTATGCGATGGCATCGTTTATTTAACTCCCGCATTATGGTGCTGCAGGGAATAAGGCAGATATCGAGGAACGATTCAGCCCCGACATTCTCTTCTCCACTGTTGGAAGTGGGCGGCGTATTTTGGGCGACGGTGGTGAAGGTTTCGAGGCTAGCAGAGACCTTTGATATTATAATAGACAACCTGGTTGGCGCGTTAAATCAGGTGTGTCTGTCCATGTCTATGATTGAGGCGGTCTTACGGGGCTGTTGCGTTTGTGACACTTTTGACATCGGCGTAGCCGTGTTCAGCCTTGAGCTCGAGAATATCATTCAAGGCAGGGAGCTTCTGCCCTGTATTGGTCGCCAGACGAGGAAAAGGGATAATAGAAAAGGGAAGACGAGGGATTGCTTGGAGAGCATGAATACAGGTATGTTTCTGTTCGGAGGTGCTGATGGTAGTCAGAGCAGGAAATCTTCAGCAAATGAGCACCTGGCTGTGGGAAAGCTCTGTCAAGAAAGTATCAAGGAGAGGAATACTTGCGAATACCATGGCGGGTGGTGGTGGTCTTTATGGTAATGATGCCAGCACCAGAATCAAATCATGCCCAGGGCGGTCGATTCTTCATTGGCCAGTTCTGTACATTGAATTCACAGGGGTTGACGGTTATGAGACAGTGAGTGCATGTACTTGACAAATTATGATTGAGTCCCATGTCATGCAGACTTTGAACAGTGTCGACGTCAAAGTTGATGAAATAGGCAATCAATATTGTTGTTAGAACAGGCTACGCAGCGGAATAATTAATATCCGAGTAGTACGAATAGTAGTAGATTATGATTACCATGAAGAACATAAAGAAGGAAACCATGCAGGCGGGCATGAATCAGTTAAATACACGAGGATGGGCCTCATGCTTTCATCAGATTCTTAGGAGTTTCATATCAAATGCCAATCAACCGAGGGATACCTTCCTCGGGTCATTTATCGGATTCACATGCTCCACTCGTGGTTGCATTAATAATATTTCATAAACGAATCAAACGAGGCAATTATCATCCTCACAACACTCTCTTTTCATTGTTTCCCTTGATTCAATCAAGGACGAGACGTTTCCATCTTGTTGTATGGCTCATAAATCACATCAGGGGGTCTCTCCCTCATAAACACTCCCTCTGTTCAAAGATCACAAATCCATCTGACTTAAAGCATTGTCATTGTAACAGGCTCACTTTCTGATTCCCTTTGATTATTTAACTTGAAGCACGAGACGTTTCCCTTAATTAATATGACCGTATAGGTCAATCTGAAGATTTATTCCCTCATAAAAACTTTCTCTGTTCAGAGATTTTCATTATATGCTCATCTTTCATAGGTCTTCCGCTCACATATTCAATAGGTCTTTTATATCACTTATATGCCCGTAAGATTTTCGTATATTTATATATTCGTAAGACTTTCGTTGTCGCTTATTATTTGTAAAACTTTCATATGTCATTTATATACTCATAAGATTTTCGTATATTTATATACTTGTAAGACTTTTATAGTCGCTTAACTTTTAACCTTTATAAACTATTTAAATCTATTTTTTCTAATGATCATTTTTTCGAAAATTATTATCACGACTATTTCGTGAATTGCTTTGATTATTTTCTTCGAAACTTTTATCGTCTTTATTCGAATTAATAAAGCATTTATTAACGTAATGCTTAAATTTCTCACATTTTCAACATTGAATATACGATTTATCTTTGCGATCGATGTCGTTATTTCGATTTTTTTAATCTATTTCGTTATTCTGATAAGCTTTTTCTTTAACAATTATAATAACGATTCGAAACGTGTTTTATTCGACACTTCGAAAACGCTTTATTATAAATATCGAAGTCAAATTATTCGATTAATCGAAAATATGTTTAATTATAACGTATTTCGTTTTTTAATAAACGTTTATCATTATCGTGATTATATATATATTTAACGATAACGCTTAAAATGCAACATCTTTAATATTTATTTATAATTTCGTTAATATAGCGCACATTTAATTAATAAACTTATCGAATTTTTTATAATATTTATAAAAATTTTATAATAAAAACATGAGACGATTTTTATCACTTAAATCATAAACGCGTTTTAAAACGTCTTAAATTTTTTTCGATAACTTTATTTTTATAATATGAATTTGTTATATCGATTTTATATAATTAATAAATTAGAATTTATAAATTAAATTTATAATACTTATTAAAATTAACATAAAGTTATATTATATAAGTGTATTAAATAAGATAACTAAATGAGAAGAAAGTATATACATAAAAAAAAAACATTTATATAAAAATAAATGTCTCTATCAAGTCACGCTAAGTTCAATCGAATAATGTTAAAAAAATGTGATATTAAAGAAAAGTTAACTTTATTAAGAATGTAAAATACGCTCGTAATATTATTTTCTCTTTTTAAAAAGCGATATTTCAACGTTATAAAGATCAAAGAAATGTGTTTATAACTTATTTTATATCTTCGAAACATTTAATTAATAATTATTTTCAATTAAAGAAAATTAACGATAATAACGATAATAATATATCGTGAAAAATTCGTTTATAACATCGTCGATATTATGATATTTTATTATTTTAAACATTTAAAAATAACGTGATTTAATGAAAAATTAACGTTATAATCGTCGTCGAAATATTTAAATATTCAATATCATTTAATACTTTATATTTCGAACGAAGAAAGAATCGTAAAAATTAAACGATATAATTAAATAAAATCTTTCGAATCGAATCGAACCGCAAACGCTAAACCTTATTTAAAATTTATATATATTTTAATAATGTTTTAAATAATCTTTTTTCGTAAGTTATTAAATATGTAATATTAAATAAAATTAATAATAACGATAGCGAGATTTTAAAACGACGTTAAGAAATTTCGAAAAGTGTTTATAATGTGAATAATGAAAATCGCGTATTTGTTAAGACAATATGAAAATATAATAGTGAGATATAAAAAGCTTGCTTGTTTTTACTTAAAAATCTAATTATTTATAATGCTAAGCTAAAAACCTTGCTGAGATACTTTCTTAATAAATAAATCTTTTTAATAAAATAAATATCTTATTAAGCTTATATGCTTATCGTAATAACATTTTCATTAACAAAAAAAAAATATAACGATCTCGCTATAAAAGCATATTACACAATAAATAAATGCTTTTATCAAATTCGAGAATGTTTCTTAACTTTAAATTTTCTTATCTATTTATCGATCATAACACGATCGATAAATAAATTCATTAATCAACAAAATCATAATATCATAATCGAGATATCGTAATCGACGATAACATAATAACGAGTTAACGAGACATTTCGATTATTGCGTCGACAAAATCTTTAATTCTCCGATTTTTTCGCAATGTTAGCGTGATAATAATGTTCGAAATATTCGTTATATTCGAAACAAAAATCGAAATCGTGATTTAACGTTCTTTTAAAACAATATTTAAAACAAAAATCATTATTAAAATTTAAACTCTCATAAAAATCTAAGTTTTTTAAAAAAATCGGCGTCGAGAAAAAACAATTTTTGAAGCACGCTTCGAGATTAATAACGATATCAATAAAATGCGAATTGCTTTTTTCTTATATTCTTTAATGAAATTTATTGAATTCTCGAGATTCTTGATATTGTATTATTTATCGTATATTAATTCATATTTTTTTCATTTGACGAGATATTCGATAACTACGTCACATTCTTTCCGCATAATTCTTTTATTAAAAAATCGCTTTACTTCGTAAGATTTCACAATATCAATATCATTCTCGACGAAAATAAACGATAAATAATTAAATCGTGAACGATTAAATGAATTAATATCTAACGATGACGAAAGTTTCAACTGAACTATACTGAATATCGAATAAATTTTTCAATCTTTCGAAACTTTTAAGCGATAAATTAATCTTTCAACGTGCTTCAAGATTTTAAAAAAATCGACGTATTATTAAAATAATTTTTTGATAATATCGAGATTAACAAAAATGTTATAATTTTTATACAATCGTAAATACGCGAAATTATCGACTTTAAAGAACATTAATTAATGATATCTATTATAATAATATTTGACGTTAACATTAATGAATAAAATAACGTCTTTTGCGAATTAACGAGCGATTAAGAATTCGAACGTCTTCGATAACGACGACATTAACAAATCAAAAATCGTGTTAAACGTGAAATCATAAATCAATTCGTTGAGAATTTTTTCAATCATTGAAAATAACGAATTATTGAGCAATGCTTGAAATCGCGAGAGAATCTTTAATCACAAAAAAGTCTTATCGAATATCGTGTGAATGTAAAATCGTATAACAATTTTCATAATTTGATTCGTTCGCTCGCTATTATCATTTATTTGAAAATAATAAATTATAAAATAAAGTAAAACGACGTCGAGACGTTGAAAAAAAATGTTTTAAAGCTTTAATATAAACTTTCGATCTTTATTCGAGATAATAACCTTAAAAACACCTTAATTAATTATTTTCAATTTATCAAAAAGTGCGTATACTTATTGCGCTGCTGATTAAATAACTTTATCAAATATATCGATTATTCGCTTAAAAAATTTGTTAATAACCGATAAAATAATATTTCAATCTTCTTTCGAGCTCGATAAAGCGAGAATAAAGTCGAATATAAACGTATAAAATGATATCAATGACGTCTTAATTAAATTCAACGAGTTATACAATTGATAACGTCTTATTTAAAACATTTAACAATCGAGACAATGTCGAATATATTCTCGAAACTAATTAATAAAATCTCGAATATATTATAACTCGATAATAGTCTCATAACAGCGTTAAAATCTCGAATGATCATTTTTATGTGTTAATTATAAAATTTCTTTAATAAGCGTTGTTGAAATGCATAATCGCTGATGCTTAATAACTTTATTTATATAATAAATCAGATCGTCGTTTTTCGAAAAACCTTCTGAAAGTTTTTAAAAAATAAAAAAAGTTTTTTCTTGCTGAAGAATTTCTTTTAATAACTTTCGAGAAACAAAAAAAGTTTCTTCTTATCGAAGAATTCGAGGAACAAAAAAAGTTTCTTTTTGTCGAAGAATTCGAAGAACAAAAAAAGTTTCTTTTTATCGAAGAATTTCTTTCGATGACTTTTAAGGAACAAAAGAAGTTTCTTTTTATCGAAGAATTTCTTCAATAGCTTTCGAACGAGGCTCGAAATAAGAATCATGAGTAATAACTTTTACTACTTTCAAACGAGGCTCGAAATAAAAATCATGAATAATTATAAACTTTTCTCGAATAAAAGGAAACATAACGATATTTTCGTCGAGTTTTTCGTTGTTATCGATTTGCTATAAAAATCGAATATATCATCGATCGATAATATAATCTTCGATAAGACGTTTACGAAATTTCGCAAACATTGTTATTAAGAAATAAAAAGTTTCATAAAGCGCATTTAACTCTGAATATTTTAAATCAAAACATTTTTTATCATAATTCATATTTGTTAAGCGAGATAAAGCATTCAAAATTATATATTCTTTTTCAAATTTATGCCTGACATCAAGTTTAAATTGTTTTAAAAACTATAAAACATATATGAGACGTACATTTATGCATATAATAAAAGAAATTGATATAATTAACGATTGCTTTATAATATTAATAATCGCGAAATAATCGATTTAAATAATAATAATATGCTTTAACGACTTTATCAAATATCTAACCTTCTTAATAACTCAAACGAAATCGACGATTTCAAATTTCATAGATCAATAATTTTGTTCTGCAGTAGTTAAAAGTTTTAACAAAAACATAATCGATTATATAATCGTTCTCGAAGATTATTTATCGATAAATGTTTCGTTTTTAACATAAAAAATGACGACGCCGAAATCGAATTTCTTAAAAAAATCGAGATTTATTCAAAGAATCTTATTGTCGTCGAAATATATTAAAATACAAGACTTGAAAAGCGCCTTTTAAAATTCACCAAAAGAAGTTTCTTTCGTAATCGAAACCATCGATAATTTTATCTTTAAAACATATGTTTTACGAGAATTATCTTTTATAAATGCTTTCTTGAAAAGAAAAATTTTCAAATTCTAAAAAAATCTTATCAATTGAACGTAATAATAAACATATTATCAAAAATATTCAATTAAACCCAAATAATGCTTAAGACCTTCGAGGGTTTTAAAATATCGTAAACGATTTATAATCTTAAACTTTTTTTCGAAAATGACAAGATCGAGAAAATTGATCTTTTAATCAAATAAAACAACGTCGAAATAATCGAAAAAAACTTTCTTGACATTAATTAACATCTTATATTTGACGAGCAACAAGAAAAGTTAACGCAAATAAAAAACGTGCTCGAAAAAGAATTTGAATTTATAAATAATGTCGTTAATATACGCTTTAACAAAATCTTTAATGAAACGAAGAATTTCATCGATTTGTCTTTATACGTAAGAAATTAAATTCATATTATTCATAATTAACACTAAAAATGTTTTCTATTCTCGATAATTAATAACAATTTAAAAATATTAATAATCAAAATGTATTCGTTATTAATAAAAAAATGATGAAACGTTTAAAATTAATATATAAATGTATTTTTGAAGATTGACGATAATATTCGATTATAATGATATCGAATATACATCTCTAATCAATAAATCATTTAAATTTCGAATGTTAATGACTGCGCGACCTTTTCTTTTTTCGATAAGATTATTCTTTTCTTTCGAAATGTTTTTTCAAATTATAAAGATCGAATAATTGAACGGCGTTAATTAAATAATTCATTTTAAACGTTCTTATTTATAAAGCTCATTGAATATGCGATTTACGATTTTCTTATCGCGGAGACTTAATAAATAAACTTTTATTTCCTTATCACCGATTTTCTTCTCTTAATCTAATTTGAATGAAAATTTCATTTATTCGACTTTTGACACGTTAACAAACCCTTCATCTTATCAAAATGCAGAAAAATCGTTAATAAGTTCTATTAAAATATTTTTGACTTCGTCGTTATTATAAACGATAATTTCGTTTAATAATCGCTCCTTTATTTCTACGAAAAGTTTTTTGAAAAATTTATAAAGAAATTTTAAAAGATTTTGAATAACGAGTGTAAAAGATTTTGAATTAAAAAAGTTAACGACTTAAAAAGAACCAAAATCGACGACCTGAAACGTCGAATTTTATATTGAAAAAAATAGCGACGATGTCATAACAACGACGATAAAAGCTTTTTTTAATCATTTTAACTTTTTTGAAAAAGTCGTGAAAACGTATTTTAAATTTAGATTCATTAAAAAATAATTCTCATAATCAAACTTCGTGATAATGCCGAGACGAAATTTATATAAAATCTCGATTTAACGATTCGAATCATTTTTAACAAGAATAACGAAAACCTTATTATTTATTAAATGCGCGAAAAATACGACGTTTGTTTACTTCACAAACTCGAACATATAATCACAATCTTTTAATAACGAACGAATTTTCATAATTAACATTAATCTTTCATTATGAAATAGGATTTTGATAATCGAAATAACATATATTTTTCTCTTAATAAATTAATTACGCTAACGAACAATAATTATAATAAACGTTTTATAATTTATAATATAAATCTTTTCTTTGAAGACGTCAATAATGATTCTCTCAAATTTAATAAAATCGTTATCAATTAACATTTTGACACGCAGATTATTAACGACGTGAATTTCTCTTTTAATATATGCAAAAACCTTATTTCTCTGATTATCAATTCTCGAAAAATAACATAAAATGATAATATATTCTAAAATTTCATGCTATAACGATTCGACTCCTCGAACCTTTAATAACGACATTATTTTAATAAAAATAACATTAAATAAAAGTGCTATTAATCAAAAACGATCGATTAAAATAACTTCGTAATTAATATTTAAATATACGTCGTTTTCCTCGCCTACCTTAATAAATCTAATCTTTATTATAACATAATTTCAATTTTTAAAATTGAAATCGATATCTTAATCGACGATAAAAACTAATAATTTCACGATCCTAAATTCGCCGACAACCTAAAAAATTATTTTCGACTCGTCGAGATTAATTAAAAGATTCTTCGACGAAAGCGCGAAATTCTTCGAAAACTTATTTGAACATTTAAAGCGAAAATGTTTATAAAAACGTGATTTAAACGAAAAGAATTTATCATAATTATAATAAAAGATTTTAATATTAACGAATTCGACGAATTGCTGATTATGCGTGCTCGATAAATATTATTCATTATCGAAATAAACGTTATTATTATAATCGTTTTATTCATTATATTAAAATTCATATTTCAAATCTTCTTAAATTTCGAAATAATAAATAAAAACATTCTCATTAAAATTCTGCTTCGCAAATTGAAATTCATTAATTATCAATATTTAATAAATTGAAACCTTTGATCGAAAACTTAATTGTTGTTAAAATTGACGATCTTTGAAATTTTTATCGTCTTTTTTTGAAAATTCACGATAATTTTGAATTTTTTATTGTGAACGATTCGATAATATCGAAACGAACGCGTTTAATAAAGCGATAATTTATAAAGGTTAACGAGAAATCAACAATTCTTAACGTGAAATTTCTGATTGTTGAGCGTAATTTGATTATTATTAATTAAAATAAACATTTGAATTATAAAAACGATAAGAAAATGTTTGATAATCGAAATCTTATTGATCGAAAACTTATTAACTTTAATAAAATTAATACGATCGAGGTTGTTAATTAAGAAAAGAATTTTTATACTTATTAACATTTTGTTAATTTTGTCGACCTTGAATAAATCGAATAAGATTAAATACTTAACGATAATTCATCTCAAATCAAATGTCTTTTTTCATTTCGAGAATTTGAATAAAAGATATTATCGTAATTATTGATGTAAATAAGTTAACGAATACACGTAACTCGATAATAATGTTTTGATAAATAAAGATTAACTAATTCTCGACATTGTCAATATTAATTAACTTAATATAACGAAATATTATTTACACATAAGCCGCGAATTCTCGTCGAGTTTTAACGTTATAAATATTATATTTCTTAATAATAAGATTATAAAACGTTATTTTAATAAATTTTTTGAATCTTTTGATGATTGTTAAACATCATTTCTCGATATCGTTCTCGTCGACACATAAACTCACTCGCTCAAAATTAAAAAGCTCGATCGTGTATCAGATAAGAGTCGAATCTTTTAAAGCGATATTGAGATTACTTCGAACAATAAACGCTTTCTTGATGATAACAAAATCTCGAATTCATTTCACAAACAAGATCGGGCTTTTATAATAAACATTTTTATTGATTATAACGATCTCGTCTTTTTCGTAAAACTTGTCAAAATGAGAATCGAAATAATCGAAATTAATCGTATTTCATTTATTATTATCGTTGTCGTTGTTATTATTATTCGCTTCGCCGTCGATATCGAAAAGACTTAACGATTTTAAAGATTCGAAAGCTTTTATCGAAGCATAAGAATTTTATATAACGATATTAATTATTTGCGTGATGAAGTCACGAAGTTTTTGAGAGATCATCTATTTAATTATAATTGAAGGTTTTAAATCGATTAACTTATTATATATTCCTTTTTCTGCCGAGATCGCTCTTATAATCTATTTTACGTTATTAAACGAATTTGAATTCGATTCGAATAACGTATTTGTTAACGAGATATAAGAAGAAGCTTCGATAAAAGAAAAATCTCACAATCTTCGCAATGCCTCGATATTTATTTCGAAAATTCTTAAAACGATACGAAAGATAGATTTATCGAGAACTTAATTAATAAATCAAGAAAATGCTTTAATCGAATTTGATCTTATTCGAAAACGTTTTTCTCGTATTAAATTAAAAAGATCTCGACTGATTTATAATAAGCGAAAATTGATTTTAACGATATGATCGATAAATAAACGAATATTCTCGTTTATTAAATTTATATAAACGTGATTATTATGAAAAAATTCTTCGAATTGAAAAACAAGAATAATTATGCTTTTAAAGATCGAATTCAAAACGATGATCGACGAAGAAGCCAGGTTTGCTAACTTTTAAAACTTATTAAGAAAATTATTAATAAAAAAACTTCTGAATCTTATTAATAATTAATTAACATTAATAAAAATGTTATTATTATATTGTTAAGATAATATGAAAATATAATAATGAGATATAAGAAGCTTACTTGTTTTTACTTAAAAATCTAGTTATTTATAATGTTAAATTAAGAACCTTATCGAAATACTTTTTTGATAGGCAAATCTTTTTGATAAGGCAGATATCTTGTCAAGTTTATATGCTTATCGTGATAGTGTTCGTTTAAGTTATAAATCGATACATTATCGTTATCGATCGATTTTACTATTGAAAAAATGACGTGAAAACGTACGCACAATAATCGAAAATTATATATAATTATTATCGCCCGTTGTGATAACGACGATTGTGAGAAAAAAAGAAAAAAGTGAAAAAGTGAATAATGAGACCTTTTTATAAATTAATCGTTAACTTAATCAAATAATATTTAATCTTCTTATCTTGATTTGTTTGAATATTTTTTATAAAAGTCTTTTATTACGTTTTTTGCATTATCGAATTTATCTTTATTAATGTTATATTAATTAAAATCTTTATCGACGTCTTTTCACTTAATTTTATATTTAAAACGATTTCATAATCTTTTTAAATTTAATATATCTTCAATTACTCATTTCTTTTTATCTTTGACGATGATAATTTTAAAAAAAAGGTTTTTTTGATCAAGCAATGAATTGATAACGATGAAATTTAATAATTTAAAATAAAAGACGTTGTAAATTCTTATGATTTTAAATAATTTTAACTTGTAAAAAAAATCGATAATAAATATAACTTTAAATAAATTAAACATTTTATCGTTTAATTTCTTAAATGATTTATTAATAACGATGTTCTTGCTGCTAAAAAAGACGAAATCGTTTTCCTTAAACGTCACATCTTTTTTATAACGATTAATTTATTCGATTATCGTAAATTATATTTTATTTAAGTTATCGCATATGCAAACGAGAACATCTTGCATATAATTAATAATATCTTTTACTTTTACAATATTAAAACGTTTTCAAATAATAATATAATTAATGATATCAAAATAAAAACTTATATAAAAATGAAAATCTTTATTTGCATAAAAGAGCGACACATTAATAAAGGCTAAAACATTATTATTATTCGTAAATTCGATTATAAATATTTATTTAATTTAATCGTTTTGCATATGATTACAATAAATACGCAAATAACGTTTCAAGTTTTAATTGTTTCGTTTCGTTTATTTATTTGTTTTAGAATAAAAAATCGTAAATAACTTAATTTGAATATCGAGTTTTTTATAAAAAGATTTTCATATTATAATAACAAATTGTGAACCTCGATCGAACATTATTAATGTTGATAATTCGTGTATATAAAAGACTTTTCTGATAAACATTTCAACAATGCTTTTAATAAATGTGTTATCATTTTTCGTTATGCATAATACATAATAACGCTTTTTAATTAAACGATTCATTATAATTTATATAACGTTATAATCTTTTGATAATAATAAATCGACGATGAAATT
>WOGZ01000463.1:0-21142 GCA_009733775.1 Alectoria sarmentosa
GATCTCCGAAAAAAAACCCCCCCCGATCCGAATCCCCCCATCGTGTCGTGCATGATCGTGGCGTTTGCTGCCCCAATCCATTCATTACCATGGCTCCCCTGCATGCATGCATGCATGCATGCGTGCGTGCGTGTGCCCATTATTTTTCACAAAATCACTCTGCCGATGTGTACAGTACAGTCACAGTACAGTACAGTGCAGTGAGTTGCGTCCTGGACAGCTGCCCCGGGGGGGGGGGGGTCGAGGCTGCTCGCAAACTAGCTAGGTAAGGTAGGTAGAGTAGGTAGAGTACTGCACACATCGATGTCTGTCTCTCAATTGGCCTAGAATAGATACAAATCCGCAGAAATCAATCGGACGATTATGTAAGTACAAACATCATCTTGCATGAGGATGGATGAATGAATGAATGAACGGCCTCGAACGATCGAGGCCACGTTTTCTTGATATGTATCGGACTGGCGGGAATTTAATTGGTACTTTGCTGGCGGCCGATGTGTGTGTGTGTGGCTGAAATGGTAGTTTAGGTGGGTGGGGATAGAGAAGAAAGTTCGTTCTGGTCTTGGTTTAGTTACTGTCGTTTGGAGGATCTGAGTTCGGGCTGGGGCGGATGGATGGATGGATGGATGGATGAATGACGGACGCGCAATCTACACTGGATGAATCGAGGTGGGGGTGGGGTGGGTGGGAAATGGGGGGAATCAAGGTCGGGAGAACCAATCAGGCTAGCTCTGAAAACGACGGGTGGTATTGGGATGGGCGCGCTCCAACAAAGAAAACCCCCCATTTGTCGTTAACCCTGTACGGCTCCATGCTAGGGGTTTTCCCCGAAGAAAGTCATCGTTCTGCCGACGTTTCGAAAGAGCGATCACATGCGTGATCATTATTGCTATTTTCACAATAGTGACGGCTTCATTCTATCCGAAAGCCTGTTCCTCTGCCAGAGTGGCTGGAGGCTCGTACCTGTGGCCTTTGTACGTTCCGCCAGTCAGAGGGAAGAGAGAGCAGAAACTTGCTGTCTCCAACCGATCAAGGCAACATTTGCGGCCTAATTGGTCATCTCAGCAAATGCACTGTAGACGTAGATGTTGGTCGCGGCCAAGGACCTTGCTTGGGAGATGAGGGGAGAAAGCCGGATTCCCTAGTTTCTTAAGTGGTGAGTTTGGCCGTTGCTGAACGCTCGCAGTGATTATTGTAAATTTATATTTGAGCAGATAGAAACCGAAGCAACTTGCCTCGTGGACTTGTCCGTTTGCGCTCTGACTTTTCTTATCAAGTGATGTGATTTGTAACGACTCAGAATTTTTTATCCTTACTCAATCTTCAGTGCGATCAATGAGAAAATCACGGACCTGGTTCTCAAAGATTCCGCCTCCTCTCCATCTACCAAGCGTCCCCTGCGCTCTCGCCAGTAAGCTGAAACGTCCCCATTCTCTGGTGTAGTTCTTAAATGCGGTAGGTAGGTAGTTCCGACAACTGTTTGTCCTCCATTCTTGCGCTCGCCTCGCGACACTGCTGGAAGAGACCCTGCAGCTGGCTTGTAGAGGCAGCCAATTAACGAGTTCACAAGCGATTCCGGAAGGTGGAACAGTATCAGTGCAACAAGCGCGGTGAGATTTGCATTTAGCAGAAAAGTGGAAGTCTTTGGGGACGTTTGAAGCAACAATGTCCAAAACAAAATGCATAACGCGGAGAAGACCACGTTTTGAGAATTTCTCTACCAGGTCTAGCAAAAAGCACTATCCGAATGGGCGGATTTTCGAAGCCACGGGGAAGCGAATCTTTAACAATCTAACATGCGCTTTTAGACATCGTAGAAGAATCCTATTACCACTCGAGTAGAGCAAATCCCGTGGACTAAAAGGTCTCCGCGGGCTTTCGTTATTGAAATCATAGAAAATGGCAGAAAACAATTTCCGGCAACTCATTTTGGCCGCAAACCATTTTCACCTCGTGGGACTGGGTAGACTAGAGGGTTAACAGTGGCGAGGCTCAAAACCTAGATTGGGATTAGTGGCTTGGCGTTTAGATCTGGGGCTTTCTTTTGGCCTCGGAACCATTTGCATCCTGGCACCTGGGAACGGGCTTGCAACAGATATGAGGATCAACGGTTGCGGGACTCAAAACCTTGATTGGGATTAGTGCCTTGGTGGTGAGAGCTGCGTAATAACGGAGGGCTCACAGTAACGGGGCTTTGACAGTTTTTCACCATCTCAATCATACATCATCCTCATCAACACATGGTACTTTTGCTTTGAGAATTTCCGGCCTTGGGGTGAAGTTATGAGGCGGAGGTTCGTTGACAGCCCGCTTTCGATCCAAGGAATCTTGCATGCAGCGAACGAGTGGGAAGAGGATGGATGGGGCTGGATATGGCACTTTTGATCTTCGGGCTGCCCTGTGCCTTAAATTCTACAGTTACGAAGCAGCTTTGATCATGGCAGGGGTTGTGATAGAGAGAGCTTGATTGGATGATGAGGATGAGATGTAGCAGAGCTTAACGCACTCGTTTCATACAACATAAGGCTTTGACACAATTGTCGTACGGCACGTTAGAGGACACAGAAAAAATGGAAAACAGCTACACCATTGTACCAGCGCCATTAGGAATCGAACCTCGATACTATTAAATACCACCAGCAAACACCCGAACCATTTCGACGAGCATGGTCTACTAGCAGAATCCACGAAACAAAAGGATCAGCTACTATCCGAAAATATACCCAGCTCAAGATAAGACGACCGGGCTCAAGTCATCTGTGACTCTTTATAGATCCGTACGGATTGCTTGCCGCTGGCTAAATAATCATCTCCAGCAACTATCAGCCATTGGCGCCCATCTCAGCATGACTGAGACTGGCGTCGCAATCCGAAAAAGCTGAAGTGCTACCATCCTCCCTCGTTACATCAAGATTGCCAATCTTTTTCACACCCAAGTCGTCCTGTCTTTGCCGGATGCTGACAGACACAAGCCAAAATAGACTTCCATATACCGAACTTGAGGGGCCTCGAGATGTACAACTTGCGCATATTCTGCTCGGTCGAGAAGACGAGCCCGTCTTATGCACAATACAACATGTGTTGAAAAACAAGCCCCTTCAGTAGTGGTCTCATATGAATGTAGTTCTAATGTAAGAGTGTAGGCTACATATACCATGTGAAGCCTGTGGCAAAAACACGCGAGTATCTTGCCACCCGGAGTAGTGCTAGCACACTGTTAGTATTGGAAGGTGTGATCTTGCAGGTTTCCGATTGGCTGATTCCAACACTCCCACACAGTCCACATTGAGATTGGTCCTACACACTCTTCTTGAGTCCAATTTAGCGTACAAAGGCTGCAAAAAGCTTCAGTGAGCCCATCCGCTGCCATGTCGCCGGCGGGTACCCATTCGAAATCTAACAGCTCCGGTTTCCACTTGGTCCCGTACAAAATGCCAATGTATGTCGATATGCTTGGTACGTGAGTGGAAGCGAGGGTCCTTGGTCAGTGTAATGGCCCTCTGGTTGTCCGCTTTGATTAGTACTGGCTTTGTAGGTGGTCCAAAGCCGATGTCCAACTCCGACAGTAGTCGGGTCAATCAAATCGCTCTCTTTGCTGTCTGAGGTTGAGCCATATATTCACCTTCACATGATGATAGTGCGATTGATTGTTGTCATTTGGATGTCCAACTGACTGCTCCACTATATAGCAGGAACACACAAAGTCCAAGGGATCGACGGGTCTTTTGATCTGAGACCCAATCGGCATCCCTGTAGCCTTCGAGTCCATTGACTGTTCCATACGTGATTTCATGATCCCTTGTTCCCTTTACATAGCGTATCACTCGTTTGGCAGCTGCTTGGTGTTTGGTATTGGTGTTTTGATTGTAACTTGAAAGCATAATGACGTCAAAACAGATGTCCGGACGGGTCTGTATCATTGGATACATGATTGACTCTATCATCGATTGATACTCCAGTATGTCGTCCGGCATGGCTTTGTCGACTAGTTCTTCCTGTAATGGTGTACCGACTACCATCGGAGTGGGTACGGGTAAACCGCGCTCTTCTCTCCCGTTAATCCATCCAGTTACCAGCCTTCAAAGATCCAGCCCCCGCTTCACCCAATCAATCAGTATCATGGTGCCAATCCTTCCCTCTCGGATTCTCAATTTTCCCGAAACAATGAACAAACGATATATAAGACAACTATGCCTTCTCGGAAGGTATATGCATCAAGCTGTACGATTTCCTCCTCTAGAAAGTTGAATCTGAATGAGTGCTGGAGCTGCACAGGAGATGTCTATGCTTCGACGAATCCTCGTTACGTTTTGGGCTCCACCTACTTCCAATGGCGCTGTGACGGCGTAGGGGTCGCAAGATTCCGCTACTGTGGGGTCCAAGTCCAGGCAGTCCTATCGTCTCCTCAAAGGTGAGGATGAGGAAGTGTCGTGTATTGTTGTTTCGTATGCTGGGAGGGAATCTAGTCATCTTGTGTGTCTGCCCATCCCACATTGACGCCTTTTACTGGTAGGTTGAGTGGGCTATTGTGATCGATGATGTAACCTTTTTGGGTCCGGAAATGCCCACCATCTCCCAAAAGCTGGGTCAGTCGAGCATCCATAAACTTCTTGCTCCTTTCGCTGCCATCTCTTGCTTGCCAAGTAACGCATCCGACTTTTTCTCGGGAACGTCTTATCCTGTTGATGAGAGGACACCGAACGAAATCCTCATATTTGATCTCACGACCATACCTTTGGCAGGGTTCCATGAAGGCTCCTTCGTAATTGGACGATAGTACCAACGGAAAAGAGGAAGAGCTCTGTGTTGCTATCTGGCTCGCTGCTGGCTTTCCGGTACGGACTGAGGGCCTTGAAGCCCCCACCTTGAGTGGCTGAATGGGAAATCAGTCGCTATTTTGTTCACTCCTTAAAGTGCTCTCTTCTCCTAGGCGAATAGTAGAGAAAGAGATTCGATAATCGAGCTGTCGGTCGGAAGCAACGGTCCCTAGGCTGTGCCCTCACTCAAACCAATCCGCCAAATTATCCCCAAATACCATTTCTCCAATGGTTTGTGGATTCAACAAGCCGCCTGTGCGTCTGTTAGTATGAGGTACCATTCCTCCTGTTTGATTTGAATGTACTTACTGTGGGCAACGCAACCCTTCCGTCATCGAGACTGCCAGCCTTATTGCCATTGTCCATGGCAGCGCCTCGTCCAGCATGTCCTGCATAGTGTTTGAAGAGGAAGAAGAATGAGATGCTGGTGACGACCTTTGTATATAGATATGTTATCTCCTTCGAGGCAAACAGAGGTCCCTCCGAAGAACAAAAGAGGCTGTCGATAAATCTCCATGCTGAACCTGCATGGTCGTTCTTCACAAAGGTCATCCAAACTAGTCCTTGTGGGAGCTGCTGAGTATAGGCTGCATATCATGAGAATTCCAAATCCTTTCCACAAGGCCTGCAGCCCATCAATCGCAGCAATAAGGGTCAGTGAAACTTTCGAAAGAGCTTGCAGAGAGATGATCAAAGGCAATACGATATAACCGGTTACTAATTTCAGTCTATGATTGGGCGCAGTGTTGTCAAGAACCTCAACTTCATGCAGTCGAGACAAGGATGGCGAACGCGGATCCTTGGCGATACGTTGCAGTTCCTTGAGCATAGAAAAATCTTCTCGATCATCCAGACACATCACCAGGTGGGCCAGGACGTGGAGTTTCGAGAGCAGTAGAGCAAGGATCGGATTCTCATCGTCAACTTGGATCTTTGATATCCAACGCTCGTTTTCCTCAAAAGGTACCATTTGTGTGTTCTTGACGATCTTGTCGAATGCTCCCTTCTAGAGATCACTGTATCGATGAGATTGGCAAAATTCTAGGTTCACATCGTTCTCATCGTCCTCGTTGGGAATATAGAAGCGCCAATACTGGTCATCGATATGGATTTGCTGAACGTAATCGACCTTGCGAGGCTTGATCAAGCTCTGATGCAGCAGTTCTGCAAAGTGCTCGGCCTTGAAGAGCCCTCGATTGCTATCAACCTTCTTGCAGTCTTTTCCCAGCATCCTGTGTTCCTGTAGACGCTCGGTTGTTAGACTGTGGAGTATTTTGCATGATAATGCGAAATCTTCGATATCGCGCAGGTAGACGTCGTCCAGAACCAAGCGCAATAAAGCGGCCGATTGCCGTGAACGCTATGGGTGATTTCTAATGGTACAAGGCAAGTGAAGGCTAGATCGACGGAAGCTATGTTGGTCGAAGGGGCTTCTATCGGAGAGGCGAATCCACCAGTGGAGGCGGTGTTTATTGAGTTCATATCAGCCGAATGACTAATTTCTCGAGGACCGGTAAGGCTTGGGGTGTATTGCCGGAGCTCATATTGGCTGATGATGGCTTTCGATGTGTGCAAAGCGTCTTAGAAAGATATGTCGGCGGAGCCCATACGTTTGGTGGATGTTGCGTCTCTAGCCTAATTGTGACCAGTACCCGCCTTCATCTTCTTGTACGAACCATGACTCGCTGTGGTGGAAGTCATTTCCCTCCATGTCGTCGTCACTGTTGAAGCGATTGAGATCATGTCCATCCGCTAGGGACTGATCGCCGTCACACAAGCTGTCTTCTGCGCTAGGATCCAGGATTTGAAAACGGAGGTCGTCTACAAGTTCTAAGAGAACAAATCAAGGTGGTCTATAATCGAGTGATCTGAACCTGTCTCAAAGGCTTGGAGGTTTTGCTGCTGAGGGATCTACCACTGCTCTGGCAGCCTCGCCGTGTTCGAACTTGAGCTTCGGCATTTTTTCTTTGATCCACGGATACTGTGCGTAAAGAACGTATCTGAAGGGCCCGTTCGTTCTGTGGGAAGCCACAGCCTGTGTAGGGCCGGGCAGTTGGTCATCGTCGCCACACAGTAATGTCCAGTCTTCAGCAGCCGCGCATTCAGGCAGGTGCAAGTGCTCGAGCGAGCCACGACTGCTCTGGCAGCTCTGGCGTTTGGCCCAAGCATTCAAGCATGGAGCCCAGAGATCGTATCTGTCCATTTGGGCCTCTCTGCATACCATAATGTTAGCAGGTGCTTGTTCGGCTGTCAGGATATATTCCTTACTTGAGGGCCCTCCGTTATCTCTACTGTCTCTTCTGCTCATCAAATCGCAAGATCCTCTGAATTTGCTGCTAAGAAATTCATCTTTGCAGCGGAGATTGAAGGATGTAACAAAGAAGAGGAAGATGATAGGACAAGATACAACAATACCATATGTGTATTTATATACCACTAAGAGGATATAACAATACTGCATGTTTGTATCTTTACAAGGAATGGTTGTTGAAGCCGGAAGATTCTACGTCTACTTATACCCTACCATGACTCTCCGAAGTGACGCGGGCGGATTTCCTTCATCGCCCCTAGAATATTCATCGGTCAAAGAATCACAATTTCGCCCACTTCATCCCTCCGAGATTCATTGGTTAAGGAGTTATGAATTCGCCCCATTTCTCATAATATCATTAACCAAAGAGTCACATCTCCACCGGTTTCATTTCTGCAAGAATTCATCGATCCAAAAACCACATCCACATCCCCTTCATTTTTTGAGACTTCATTCGACAATACGCTTCATCTCTCAGTGATTCATCTTTAGAAGATCCATCCTTTGGCAGATTTCACTTCTCAAAGAGTCACGCTATTGTCCATAAATGTCTTTTTCGTATACTCCTCGTGCAGAACTTCACCCTATCATGTTCACATATTAGAAGGAATAGTTCTTTAGCTGTGTCAGATGTTTAAAGATATCATCCTGAATGAAAAATGATGTACATTTGCGAGTTCGGTCTTCCTTTAGAGAAGCGTGGTGTTCCAAAACTTTATTCTGATGCATTACAGTTCAACAGACACTGATTTGGTCAATGATACAGATGTAACATTGATGATCAATGTCAAAACTTCATCAATCATATCCCTGATCTCCACACAACAACTCTCGATCCTGACTCTCACAACCCACCCCCGCCATGACCGAGGTGCAGCAAAAACATCAACAAATTCCCTACACACTCTATCATCATCTCGATCGAGGCATAATTTAGTGTAGCGGGCCGTGGCAGTGCCCATCTATTGTCTGGAGTAAAGCTCAGAAGGCTCTTGTGCCAGACCATTCTTCAACCCGACCCTCATGTAACTAACAGTGAATACCTACTAGGGAGTTCTGGAAATCTGTCCTTTTTCTACTCATAGGCTACTTCAACCTATACTTCCCACCATGAACTCCATCGAATAATGGCTGGAGAGCCAATGCTCTATCTATCTATAAACAATCTCAGACACAAATACCGACTCAGCACTAGCACGACTGTGTTTTATCCTTTCCTTCCACAACAATCCCTCAACATTTCCTACTCGAACCTGCAGATTCTCCGAAAGAGCATCATCTGCGTCAATTCACCACCACGATAATTTGAGTTCTCCCTTGCCAACGATTCCTACGTCCCCAGCTCCGCCTCGGATTCAACAAGGAACCTCTTCCCTTCCTGAACCCTCAAGTGCCGACCACCGTTAAAAAATACTGGTGACACGAAACCTTCTCCACAGGCGGTGAACCAACCCACCGCATCTGCGCGAAGAAGACTTCGATAATCAAGCGAATGGAGGAACTAAACTCGGACCTCTCTCAGGGCTTGAGACTCATTTCGCAAAATCAATATCAGTCTCCCATCACCAAGTACTACTAACAACCCCCCCCCCCCCCTTATCAATCCTACAAGCCCTCACGCCCGCCCATAAGATATCCACTGAACAAAACCCATCTCCGACCCTTCAATCCGTCAGCACCAGCCCTTTACTCTCTTCTACTCTATCGCACCCATTCAACACTCGTCAATCCCTCGCGACGAAAAAAAAAACTCAAGCACACATCCTCCATATGCGAGCAAGACTTTTCCTTGACCTATCAGCAGCCAAGTGCAAACCCCACGCCCGCTTCAGGCGCATATAGAACTGACTGCGCTCATCGCTCGCAATGATTCTTCATTTCCCGCTTTCACCTCACGTAGAATAGCGTAGCGCATCCAACCCATCCATTCCGCTCTTGGCAATCACGAAGAAGAAAAAGTATTCCATTAGCTCCACTCAACCCCCTCCCATCCATCCATCCATCCATCCATCCATCCAATTCCCTTACCCCCTCCGTGAATGCGACCTCTTATGTATGTGCATGCACTATGCATACCATAAGCAAGCAAGCCGCCACCTTTTCCCAAGCCAAAAACACCAACAACACTCGCTCCAGAAACCTACTTACACAGCCACTCAGCGCTCGCATTGCTTATTACCACATTATATAAATCTACCGCGCTGAAACCGAAAACATCGTTATCATCATCGTCCTCAGCCATCCACCCACCCAGCCACCCAGCCAGCTAGCTAGTCAGCCAGGCGCATCGAATAGGAGGCCCAAACCGGAAATCCTTCTCCTCTCCGAGCGTAATCATCCGTTGCTACTTAGATCGATGGTATCATTAGCTACGTCTGTGTACCACCAACCAGGGCGCCCGATGGTCCAAACCGTCGGTCCAAAGGCCTGAACCGGTCCATTTGAAGCTATTTACATGGTTCGTAGTCGGTCCACACAGTCAGACGGTCTAAGTCCATTTTGGACCGTCCATACAAATAGTCCGAAGACTCCTTCACCTAGCCCTAGCCCTAAAAACCCCTTCGAGTCCATATATTTCGTGTTTGCGCTGCGGGGTTATGTGAGGAGATCATGGACCTTGCAGCGATGGTGAATGGGGTCGAAATAGTAGTAGGGGCCTCTGTTAGGTCGGATTCATTGTCGCTATGTGCCATGGTGATGTGGTTGTCGAATAATAATGTGACATTAATGTGCTGAGCCTGGGAGAAAAATTTGTTCTCAGTCAGCCCTATCGCATCAGCCCTATAGCATTGTTACTAATATACGCCTATCATGCTCAGATATGCAGCAGTCGAAACGAACCATCTGGACTATTGGTTTAGACCGTCGGTTCATACTACTGAACCGGTCCATGGTAGTCGGTTCGACAGCATGAACCGTTCAAACTATTAGTCTATTAGACCGGTCCAACCACTAAGGACTAATAGTACGGTTATATGGTCTGGACCATCGGGCGCCCTGCCACCAACCCCAATCACTAATTGTAGCGTAGCGTGGTGTAATGATGAGCCGAAAGATAGATACAACGCCCTCACTCACTCACTCCCTTCCTCCCGGCGAAAAATCACGAAGCAAGTACCCCACCTCCCACCCCAACGAACCCAAGTAAGTAAGTAAATAAGTAAGTAAGTAAGTAAGTAAGTAAGTAAGTAAATAAGTAAGTAAATAAATAAGTAAGTAAGTAAGTAAGTAAGTAAGTAAACAAGTAAATAAGTAAGAAACCCACCCACCCAACCAACCAACCAACCAAACCAAATCGCCCAAGTGCACCACCATCCATCCCAAATCTCCAAGATTCCACCCAATCATCATTCATTATCAAAATACACACACACGCGCTCCCGCATTACACACCCCACTCGCCGAATACAACTACACGCGCTCTCGCATGAATGCATCCTGCCAAGGGACCAAAAGCTGGTGCGGTGGCACAACCCCAGTCGACCAAATCAGGCCAGGCCAGGTCCAGGGCAGGCCAGGGCAGGGCGGCTCAGCTTGGCTTAATGGAAGGAGGGAAATTGGTGTCGAGCTCTCGCTGCGTAAGATGATGATGGATATATCTATCTTCACGTTACGAAATAGCAAGAGCGAGAGGGAGTTATCGGCATGTTAGAATTTAGCGCGCGGGGGAGAGAGAGGAAGAGAGAGACAGGTCTTGCGCTGTTCGTGGTTTGGCTGGTGGGGGCATTGTGGGCGGAAGGATGATGGGGGATGGTGTCGGAGGTCGAGAGGGGGTATGGAAATGAAAGGAAGGGAAGGCAAGGCAAGGCAAGGGAAGGCAAGGGAAGGGAAGGAAAGGGAAGGAAAGGGAAGGGAAGGAAAGGGAAGGAAAGAGAAGGGAAAGAAAGGGAAAGGGAGGGTCTTTGTTGCTGGTGATTGTGTGCGGGAGGAAATGGGACTTAGGGCAGAGGGTAAGGGGGAAGGCGGGTAGGGAGGGTAGGGGAGGATTTTGTTGAAGAATGAATGAATGGTACACGGTGGTTTTTGCTGGGAGGATAGAGCGATTGAGGAAGGGTGATGAAGGGTTGTGAGAGTTGAACTGGGAGCCCTTAGACGGATGTTCGCCATCAATATCGTTGGATTGAAAAATAAAAAGCACACCTTGTACTTCAGCCCTGCTCAGTTTCAGTACGCTAATCTGCGGATTCCTCCGTCTTATGGTACAGCTGGCTCTGATGTTGCAGATAGTCATCCAGCATCGTAGGGATGACCGCCTCGATCAAGCTCTCCGTCCCCGGACTATGGGTCCAAATGCCCACGACGGTCAAGCCCACACTCTGCAACAGGTCGGTCCAGTCCTGTTCCGTGCGCTCGCTCGACGACATGAGCGCCATCATCAGCCAATCGAGCCCTGTGGTCGCCGGGTGAGCGCCCCGGTTCGGGATCACGAGCTCGTTGATGAGGAGCTTGCTGTAGCCGGGCTTCATGGCGGTGACGAGATGGCGTAGGATGTCGCGGCATTTCTCATCGGGCCAGTCGTGGAGGATGGAGTGCATAAAGTAAGCACGGGCGCCTGGGAGAGACACCCTCAGCTTCACGGGCGGCTTTGATGTCTCGGAGAAGTGTGATGGGGATCTTACCTTGGATGGGCTGCGGGGCGAAGATGTCATGAGCCATGGGTGCGATGCGCGGGTCAAGATCAGCTTTGACCGTTTCAATGACTTTGGCTTGGTCCTGCAAGATGAGTCGACCGGGCGCATGCGGTAGCTTGCGACATAGTTCTTCGAGGTCATGACCAAGGCCTCCAGCCTGATCCACGAGCAGGACGCTGTCGGTTCCCGCCTCGAACCCCTTGATGAGTCGTTCTTCCGATGGGTAGAAATCGGGGTCCATCCAGCTCGGGCGCCCTTGCGAGTACGCGGACATGTGGTTGTTAAAGGCACTGAATGTTTTGGGATTCGCAACGAGCCAGTCAAAGAAATGCAAGGGTGTTTTGTGGCCGTATTGCCAGGGTCCGTCGACTGGGTTTTCGGGGTTCCGGTAGCCTGTTTGGGCAAGATACTTGGGAAGGTTGGAAAGAGCCGGGCCTTGCATGTCGAAGCTGGGAGAGTCGAGGGTTAGGAGATTGATCACCTCGACGATCTCGGGAGATGTTGGCTGACGTACCAGGCAACGACGGTGTCCCGATATACGGGTATTGTCAGATTCTTCGCGAGTCGGGAAGGTGCGTAGAGTCCATCCTCCAATTCGAGAACAGCACCCATTGCTCCCAGATGTCTTATCATACGACCTGTTCAGGATGCCAATTAGTTGTTGTTTCATCTCTGCGGACTGCCAGCACAAAATTCCAACGCGGAGAGTAGTCAGTCATATACCCATCAACTCCACAGACACCCCTGTCATGTTCGCAAGCTGCGGAATGGTTTTGGGACTGCTATGGTTCTCCCCTAGCTTCTCGAAGAGGTTGACATCGACAGCTATCTTCAAGACAGTGTAGTATGTGGACTATCGCAACAATGAGCCATGCTGCCTAGTGTAATGGGCGATTGTGCTCAGCACCTGAGACCACGTTATTCTGAGCAATGTCTCGATTGGCGTCTCTAATGCCAAACACAATGCTGTAGCATTTGCCAGAAGCTGCTTACGCCCTACTTCGCCGCCCTTATCGAGAGCGCTGCTGCCAGCGTTGATTTTCTGAACGAGATTTTGTACTTCCTTTGAGACAGAAGGGTCATGTGGGGCGGACGATGCTAAATCAATGTTGGCTGAATGAGCGTCGTCCATGGTCGATAGCATTTCTACCACGGTGGCTGGAGAAGGATTCACCACGCTCGATGGCATTCTTTCCACAATTATCGAATGAGAGTCCTCCATGGAAGGCAGCCTTTGTCTCACAGTGTTTGAGCCTGGGTCGAGCGGCAGGCACACTACAAGAAGGACTGGGAAGTTGCTGGCTATTCTACAGCGATTCAATCAAGACAATCTTGTTTCCTGGGAGACCTCAGCAGAAAAACCATCATGAGCAAGGAAAAGTAGTTACTCTGATATGTATTTCTACCCCGCTTCCGTCCTCTCAAGCTGGACCGAGGGTTCTTTCTCTCTGACTCTGGAACCGATATCTTCAAAGCCCATAAGAAGATGCTAAAAATGATATGCAGGGGCATTCTAGGATTGACTTGGTACGCTCCATCCGTCTTAGCTCGACGGTCGGAGACTTGAGGGCTCGGCCTCTCAGGGCACGGGCCTTAGAGGAAGATAAGATAGAGTAGCGATGCAGATGGTGGAGGATCGACATGCTTGCTGTAGACACGAAGGGCTGCAGAGACAATGCTTGCACGGACGACAGTTTGGCGTCAAGTTCGAAGGATCAAACGGACAAGACTCTGGTCCTTGGTTTCTCTGTGTTTTGTGTCATTCAAGCCGTTGGCATAATAGATTGATGCAGTACGTAACCTCATCTTCACGTCAGCGGCCATCGTTCGCCAAGACAACATTCCCGGCGTCGGGCATCCATTTAATTTTCACTTCATCGGCCGACCGAATCCAAGCTGTCCATTCTTGACGTAATGAGAGCCTCACCCTCTCTGGTTCTCTACTTGAAGCAAAACCTCTTCGGCGCTTCGGAGAATTATAAAGCTAGAAAAGAGGCTCGATCGCAGTCGCGTGGACATGGTTGGTAGGATTTTCTGCCCGTCTCCCACGCCTACTCTAGCGCCGATCCAACTGCGGGGATTAGCGGGCCACTAGCAGGACCTACCGTTGAGGGTCATGGCACATAGAGTTCCTTCTTTATCGAGGGAGAGAAAAGATGCCGTTTTGAAAATCCAGACGGTATTCTGGCATTATGTAAGACGGTCGGACATCTGCCCAAACAACCCCGACATCAATGCCTTGCCAGGATAAAGCATGGGACAGTGATTCCCCGTCATATCCTGATAGCAGATTACTTTGCTAGATCTCAATAACGATCCCCGCATAAAGAATCCTAGCTAGACCAACAGTGCATCTAGGGTATCGACGACAGCAGCTATAGGTAGGTCCCCCAATACTCCACCCCAACCTCACTTCGTTATCCACACACGGCGCCATCATCCAAGGAGAAAGTTTTCCCTCTCTTGAAAATCCCACCCACTACAGTACTAATCTCATATAACCAAGGATGCCAGAGTATGTGATGCAAAAGAAACAACGACTTTCCTTTTCCCCCGGCCAGATGCCCAAACAGTGTCCCCTCACACACCTCCTCTCCCAAACAAACTCCTCACCCCCCTCCCTACCCTCTTACCCTCTACTCGACCTACCTCTCTCTTCAACACAGCCCTCACATACTCCACCATCTATTCTCCTACCCAACCTGCACTCCCCTTCCCAGATCCCAGCACCTCACCCTCTACAACAACAGCAACCAGCCCTTCCGCTCATTAAGAACCCAACAGCACCATCTATTCCCCCACCTCCTTTCGGCAAACCCCCCCCCGTTTCCCTTCTTTCCCCAAACCCAATCCCCTTCCCAAAACCCAATCTCCTTCCCACATCCCCTTCCTTATCTTCTGTCACTGCTCTCGCCTCTTCCCTCTTCCCTCTTTCCTCTTCCCTCTTCCCTCGTCCCTCGTCCCTCGTCCCTCTTTCCTCTTCCCTCTTCCCTCTTCCCTCTACCCTCTTCCCCAGCACCATCCCTCCCCCCTTTCACACCACCCATCCAACCCAAATCTCCCACTCATTCTTCCCCCATTCCCATCCCCGCGTCAATACAAATCAGACACTTCCCCATCTCCTTTCCAACCCCTTTACCAACTCAACTCTAGAATCTCGATCGCAATGAAAGCAAGCGTGCAAGCCATGTGCTCAGAGTGCAGGTAGACATGTTGCATTGAATGAGTCAGTCGGTATTCCCCATATAAGCCCACCACGAACCTCACCCCCCCCCTCCCCCCCAAAATCCCCTCCTAGCGAAATCTCGTCACTCAATCAGGACCCCTCTCTCTGGCTTCAAGCGATAGAAGGAGGGAAGGAGGGAAGGAGGGAGTGAGTGAGGGAGTGCAAATGCAATAGTCCGACTGAAACGAACCGGAACCGGAACCGAATGATACGATACCATACCAAGCAAACAAACAAGCGAGCGAGCAAACAAGCAAGCAAACAAGCAAACAAACAAACAAACAAACAAACAAGCAGGCAAACAAACAAACAAGCAAACAAGTAAACAAGCAAGCAAACAAGCGAGCAAGCAAACAAGCAAGCGAGCAAACAAACAAGCAAACAAGCAAACAAGCAAAGAAGCAAACAAGCGAGCAAACAAGCAAGCAAGCAAACAATCAAGCGAGCAAGCGAGCAAACAAGCAAGCAAGCAAGCAAGCAAGCAAGCAATCAAGCAAGCATAGCAGCGAGCGTTTTGATTACGAGGGGTAGAGTATGTACGCGGCATTACCCATGCTCAAGTCCTCGTAGACTCACTCGTAATTTCAAGTACGTTACTAGACCCATGGAAAAATGAACAAACACGTTCACGTGTGCATTTTACGCCTCCATCTTCACACCCTTCTCTGCTTATTCATTCAGGACTCGCCTTTTCACTTCCCAGCTAGCTAGCACTTCAACGATCTTACTTCACATGCACACTCTCATCAGACTCCACCCCAACTCCCCCCTCTTCTTCTCAAAACCCATCCATCAACCTCATCATCAACCGCACTGCTCCATCTCCCAGCCCCACAACTTCCAACTCCCCACCCCAATCCAACAACTTCCTAACCATCTGCTGGCTCAGAGCCACCATTCCACCCACTACATCCTCCCGGAAAACAACACATCCTTCCCCATCGCCACAGGCGAGAGGAGTCTTGAAGTGAATGCATAGATCAGACTCTAGGAACTTACTCTGCGTGCTAGTAAATGGAAGCAATATCCGTGACGGATCTTGAAGGGGTTCTTTGGAGTCGACCGTGTGGGTTGGATCATCGTCGAGCGTCGATTTCGATTTCGATTTTCATTGCATATTGGAAAGGGCAATAGCTGTTGATGCTATTCGGCCAGGCTGTCGTTGTTGGTTGGGCCGGTTCTGGGAAAAGGATCCTACCCCGTCGATGACTTCATGCTAGCAATATGTGGGCTCTGGGTAAAGCTATCACACGAGGGTCCGTCCGTCACCCGGGGAAATCGGCCCTCTTCAGTGACACTATAGGGTTTGCTGCCATTCAATGGATGATCCAGCTCTGTTCATTGCTCGTGGTGGGCGCGCGGTGAAGTAGCCAAGCCCGCTCAACAGCTATGTTGGCGTCTTCCCCTCAAAAGGCACCAGCACACTCTGCCTCACAGCCCCGCCTTCCTCAACTATCAACGTAGCAGAACTGTCCTCGGGCTTGCTCTTCGCCTCCTCCACCTCGCCCGCCAACCCCGCCTCCAGACCTTCTATATCTCCCTCCAAAATCCTCACTTGTCTCTTCCACATGCGGTAAAAGATGTGGCTGCCATGCAATTGGGTCGCACTGAAGGCACAATGTAAGATCGGCGTGACGACCTTGAAAGCGAGCTGCCATTGCGGCCAGAGGGAGCCGAAGAGGTAGAAAATGACCAGGGTTTCGGAAATGGTGCCGAAGAGGGTGGTGGCAAAGGCGAAGCAAAAGAGGCGGGAGAGGAAGAGGTGGTGTGTTGGGTAAAGGCGGTAAAGGATGATGGCGATGTGGGGGAGGAGTTCGCAGACTATGTCGAAGGCCCCTAGATGAGTAATGTTAGTATGTCGGAAACGCAAGTTTTGATTGTCGTCTCATGGAAGGGGAAAATGACGAGGTTCAGTGCAGGGATTAGTCATTTGGGTGGGACCAGACTCACCCCATACTGTGCAGAGGATAAATTCAATACTGGCGTCCTTCTCCCTCGTCAAGTCCAGACTAATAGCAATCGCTGCCTGCGCCACCATGATAGTCCCGAGATGATGCATAGCGCTGATATGACTATAGATTCTCAAAGTCAGCATTCTTCTCCCTGATTCTCTACTCGCAGCTGAAATGCAAGTGCCTGGAGGAACATCCTTGCGACTTGGAATGCGGTCGAAATGTCGGACGGATTGCAAAGACAGGCGGACAGACATACCTAATCTTGACCCGATAGATCAATTCGAAAATATACATTCCCACCAAGATCTCCGTACACACGACCAACACATCCCCCAACGTCACCTCCGACCCCCTAGCGTATGGATCATTCAGCACCGCATACCGAAACGCCACATTGATAAACGGATACACCGCCGCCACCAGTATCATCAACTTGGTAGCCCCAGCAATATGATGGTTCACAAAGCCCCTCCGATTCACCTCATTCAACTCTGTATATCTGGAACCGTAGAGGCGTTTGAGGAGGAAGGCTTCGATGAGGAATTGCTTGATGAGGAAGAGGATGACGAGGACGACGGAGAGGGTGAGTGCTGAGTAGGGGGATAGTTTGGAGAGGGAGGCGAGAGGGACGTGTCTGATGTGTTCGTCGGGGTGGGCGTGGATGTGGGGGTCGTAGTCGAACATTGTGGTGGTGGGACGGTGGACCTGTGAGATTGGGGAGGTCAGATGGATTTTCCTTGTACTTGTTATTGTACATCTTGAGATGGGGATCAAGGAAGAGGAGATCTGGTGAGCTAATGGGGCCGCTGCTCCCGAAGAAAGTCTGGCGCTTCTAATGGCAATGCCCCTTCGGAACGACGATTCCAAAAAAAACCCCGTACCTAGAACCTCACGATGAGGCAGTGATGTCTCGAATGACAGGCTGCGAATCAAAAAAGCGTAAATGGACCTCCAAGGTCTCGCCTTGGCGGATATCAATCGTGGCTGAAGTAGCTTGGCGGGAGAAGAGAAAGGCACGAGACAGATGTGAGACAAAGAGGATTGATTCGACGTTGTTATTGTGTGAGGATGCTTGAATTAGAAATTACACATTACAGAGAGAGAGACAAGGAAAGCATGGTACCCATCCACAGGACAATCAGATGGTAGAAAGAAGAGAGCAGAGTACAGATATTCAAAGTAGAGATGAAAAGAAAACCGAAGAGAGCACACCTTCTTTTCTCCTTGCTGCAGCATCGGAGCGAAAGACGCAAGAGCCTCCGCCTCGCAACCCAAAGATCCAATCCAACGCAGCGGCTTGGCCCGCCATTACTTGATGCAATACCTCATCGAAGACAAAAAAGGAATGTGGGGACACCCCAGATCTGAATCTCCTTTCATCCCTTCCTCCGCCAATCCTTCCCCAAACAGGCCCCATTCAAAACAAAAAGCCGCGTCTCAGGGTCCTCCGTCTCGGCCGAGGGGGCTTAGCACCGGGAAAAGGCCTCGCCCCCGATCGACCTACCTTACCCCTTAACCCTCGGATCCGCGGCCGCTAAGAAGCTTGGCAAATGAGCTTGGCGCGCTTCCACACGTGCCGAAAATGACAAACCAAAAATACCCACACCCGCTGAAACCGCTGCGTGATTTACATGCGTACCAAGATAGCATGCAGCACCTTGTTTTGTGACGAGCTAAGATCCCGGAAGGGAAATCGTGTAGCGGAAGGGATATCAACGCTGGAGAAATCAACGCAAACAAGTCATGGAAAGGCAAGAATTCATTGTGTGTGTTGTGTGTATTATTGATCTTGAGAAAGCTACTAGAATCTTGCTCAGTACAATAGCGCTAGGTACGGTAGTCTCCATCCTCTCCTTCCGCAAAAAAAGCGACGCATTTCCGTAGCACCTAAACGATTTCATCAAAATGTACAATCGGTCGGAATATGCAATATAGGGTCAAAGCTGCCAGATTTCAAAATGCTCGCCACCCATCGAATTTGTATAATAAATCGACATTATAATATTAAACAATTTTGCTTTTTTATTGCTAAAAAAATGCAATCTTAAAACACTTAACTATTTTTTTAATTTATTTAATTAATTATTTATTTTCGATACGCAAACGATAATATTATATTAAAAATTACGAAAAACGTTTCAACGTTAAATGTGTTTTAAAAAGATGACTAATAAATTTTATTAAAAGAGATTTATTTATTTTTTATATAATTATTCGCTTATTAACGAATATTATTTTTATAAAGTTATTAAAGTTGATTATTTAACGCTTTTAAAAACAATAAGTTTTTAATATAAATCGTTTATTTTACGATTTATATAAAAATTTAATAATTGTTTATAAATATATAATAAAAGATTTTATCTTCTTTAATCGTAATTATAATTAAATAATTAAATATCAAAATTTTATTAATATAAAAAACTAATTAATCAATTTAACTTTTTTCATTTTCAAGTATATGAAAGTAAAACTTTTAATTTTCTTAAAGTTTATATTAAATTTTTTATTATTAAATTATAAATTTTCTTTTTAAATCGATATTTTAAATTTTTAAAATAATTTCTAAATAACGAGTTTATAAATTCAATTAAATCGAATTTCATTAATTTTTAATAGTTTCTTTTAACGATTACGTATATCGATTATATTTTAATATTAACGCGTTTACTTCATCGTTCAAATTTAAAAAATTATAAAACTTATTTTTTTTAATGAAGATCTTTCATTATTATTTCATTTACAATTTAAAAAATACGTTTTCGAAAGTTAATAATAGCTTAAAGCGCAGAAAGGCGATATGCATTATTTATAACATTTATACGTATTTTATATAATCGAGCTTTTTAAATTAAGTTAATAATTTTAAAAAGTTGCTAAAACTTTAAAAAAACATTAAGGTTTTAAAATATTAAAATTTCGAAATATCGAAACTTCGAAATATTAAAACTTCGAAATATATTCATTATTATTAATTATAATTATACGTAACATTTAATCTTATAATTAACGACATTTTCGCGAAAAATTCGTTTAAATCGTTTAATTTCGAGATAATACTAAAAAATGTATTCTTAAAACTTTTTCGTTATAATCGAGATTTTAAAATTTAAAAAATTTGAATAATTAAATATAGTCGATAGATTAATGTATTATTCGAAATAATATTCGAAAATCGATGTTGCGAAAAAAGCTTAAAGCGAGTTTTAAAGCGAATAACGTATTCGATAAACTTAAATTCTTAAATTTACTTTCAATATTATAAATACTCTTTTTAAATTAAAGTTTTTATTTAATATAATTTTTTTTTATTAAATATATTTTTTTAATATTTTAATTTTCAAAAATTATTTAATTTAAAATAATTTAAAATAAAAAAACATTTAATTTAATTTTAAGTATTTTAATATTAATATTTTAATATTCTTTCGTAATTTATTTTAAATAAATAAATTATGCTTAATTCTTTTATATACGATTATTTGATTTTTTATAATTCGCGAAATACTATATTACGATATCGTTATATATATAATTATCAATTAAATTATTACGTTATTTATTCAACGCGTTTCATTTAACGATTTTTATATATAATTAATTATTTTATTAAAATTAAAACGTTATATTATTAATTTAAATTATATGTTATTAATGTATAATTTTTTACGAAGTTTTTCATTAATATATAAAACGAGAATTTTTATTTTTTATTTTTAATTTCGTTATTATCGTTTTCAAATTTATTATAATTAATATATTAAATTATTTCGAATATTAATTTAAAACTTTCTTGAAAAATGATAATACGTTCGTTTTAATATATAATAATTAAAAGCTATTTAAAAAACGTAAACGAATAACAAATAAGATCATCGTCGAAGGGCGTGAAAAATACGATAATAATAAAAATAATAACATTGATAACGTCGTCGAAGACGAGAATCGCCACGAATTTAAAAAAAAAATCGATAATAAAAATATATTAAAAATGAAATTGCGCATAATTTAAATATTATTAATATAAAAGTGATTATAAATTTGAAAATAATTAATTTATTAATAAATTAAAGTAAAAAAGTTCGTTCACGCGATTTTTTCTAAATATTTTTATTATATTAAATTTTATTTATTCGATAATTATCGCGTAAATAAAATAAATAAAATAAATAAAATAAATAAAATAAATAAAATAAATAAAA